>MVGC01000554.1:0-14033 GCA_003589665.1 Aspergillus sclerotialis | reverse complement strand
TCAAACCAACCCAACCAACACAGTTGTCCCAATACCAAAAACCCAATATATATAACCTTCATACAACAAACAACAAAATCCAGTCCAAAAAGCAGCTACTCAACAAGTGGGCTCCTAGCCTTGGGTTTAAAAGCCAAACTCTTTCGTCTAGCAGCTTCCAACTTGAGCCTCAATCGCTGACTCGACAACTCATCTGCAGACGGCGAAGCACTGAACAGACCTTGCCGAGTCTGTTTCGGAGGACATGTTTGCTGGACAATATTCGCGTTATGAAGGAAGAACGGAGTAGCAGGGGACATGCCGATGTTATCAAAGTTGAAGTTGTAGGCTGGTGTTCGCGGAGTTTGGCAGGCTCCAACGGGCCGCTTTTCTGGTGTCCCGGGCTCATTCCCGGTGGCTGGGGGGGATATTCTCATGAAGTTATCCACTGTTTCCTGATCTGCACCAGAGCGCCTGCCGCTGGCGGAGGTAGATGTTGCGGTAGGATCTGGGACTTTGACTAGGGTGCCGTTGGAATTTCTGAGGGCTCGGGGTTGCATGCTCTTTCTGCGCTTGGCACCTCCACGGGGAATTATGGTGCTGTCTACTGCGTATGGGACTTCATCTAGCCATTTATTTTCGCGTTCGC
Source organism: Aspergillus sclerotialis (assembly GCA_003589665.1). Taxonomy (NCBI): domain Eukaryota; kingdom Fungi; phylum Ascomycota; class Eurotiomycetes; order Eurotiales; family Aspergillaceae; genus Aspergillus; species Aspergillus sclerotialis. The sequence goes on along the minus strand of MVGC01000554.1, from coordinate 13,405 downwards.
AACTAGGTAAGTTAGCATTATCTTAAATTTATTAGATGTGGTGAAGACTTACTCCAAAACCCAACCAACACCGACACATTTTACAAGGCCCCCAGCCTGCCTGACCTTCTCCAATGTCCGAACTCCGCCATCTTTAAAAACAACATGGCTAATCCCAACTTTACCCTCTTTTGGCTCGGCTCCATCCACAGGGGAAAGGCTAGATCGAGGGTTCCAGGCCCAGTTCTTGACACACCGAGCGCCCATTTGTTGGAGCAGTTCGATGAATATGCCACTTGCATCTTCTCCTTCTGTGGTATGAACGTCGACATGCACAACAGCTCCCTGCAAGACCTGACTGCATGCATTGAGACTTTTCCGAGGACTTTTCACAGGCGACGCAGTCGTGTCCATATCCTCGGTTTGCTGCTGCTCCTTGTTCTCAGTTCTAGCATAGCTGGAACGGCGCCGAGGACTTTTGGGCGCTTCCAGTCTCGGCGTCTTCCGTGGTGAGTGTGATGGCTCATCGAGGCGTTTTGGAGACGAGATCGACTTGCGAAGTCTAGGGGAAGAACGGACTGGCGACGTATTTCCAAGCGAACGGCCTCGCTTCCGGCAAACCTTCAATGGTGATACCTCTCCTTCCGGCTTCAGAGGGACTTTCGAAACCGTATGAAGCGTGTGAGTGAGGTTAACCTTGTTTTTCATTGGTGTAACCGGGGCAGCAGGGACAGCGGGACTGGCAGGATCATTTTCCTTCTCGCTGGAATCGTCTTGTCCATCATGCACAGAATGAGCCGAAGGCGTAGGGCTGGTCACTCTATTAGGGGAGTGAGGAATTTGATCGATGTCTGTGTCCCTGGAATCATCTTCATCGACTTCTTGTTCTGGGTCGCTGAAAATCTCGCTCATCGGCTGCCTTTCCAACTCTGCAGGTCCCAGCATATCCTCCTGAGATACTCCAGGCTCTTTTCCTTTATCCTCATAAATTGCGGATGCCATCGACTCCCTGCCAGGCAGCTCAGCAAGCAAAGTTTGTGTATCAGCCATCGGGTGATTAGAGATATCAGGATATGATACTTCGTCAGATTCACGAGAAATATCAATTGACAGCCTCTTAAGTCCACCAGCAAGGGAAAAGACACCTCTTCGGTGAGGACGTTTTGGTTCAGACCTTTCCGGGCTGGTAGTTTTCCATTGACTAAATTGATCAGCCAACGGTGTGAATTTTTCGAATATCGACCGCCGCTTCCCAAAGATACTTCCTCTAAGCGGTGTTTGATTGCCACCGTTTGTAGCAGACTCTAAGCGGCGAGCGTCGATGACAGACGTACTGTCGCCGCCTGATTCCATGCTGAGTCTTCCATGATCACGGAACATGGCAGTCTCGCCGTTCAAAATAGGATAAAGTGGAGGCTCGTCCGGAGGCGTATTACCTTGTGTTTCATGATCCTCCTGACGTGGCGTCATAGCTGTATTCCTTTCACTAAGTTCACGTAGCAAAGACAGTCGAGGCGCAGGCGAATATGATTCATGCACATCAGATTCCATACATGTATCTTCGGCATCTGCTTGGATATCATGTGCTTCACTATGAGACTCCTGCTCAGCAATTCGTTGAAGAACAGGTTCCTGGATGGTTATCTGCTCGAATTGCTCGAGATCCATAGTGGAGTCGGATGAAGACACTGAGCCGGATCGAGCAACACACCTCTCAGGTTCATCAAGCACCATGGGTGTATTTTCCTTGTCCTCTTCGACATTATTCTCTTCACTGATACTATCATGTTCGTCAATTTGTTGACCAACAGAATCATCAACGCTATTCGCTTGAAGTTGCAGGGGACTCTCCCTATTTCCGTCCATGTCTGCATCCTCAGGCAGGTCTCCTTGTTTAGGTGTATCAGTGAAAACGCCCTCAAACCCGTCAGGAATACTGAGTCGAGGTACCGACTCGTGGGGAGTTTCGTTGTCATCTCCTCCCATATTCAGATCATTAATTTTCTCCCTCAAAGGGGTATCAACAAAAACATCTTCAAAGCCATCAGGAATACTCATTCGAATGGGTGTATGGCGTGAACTCTGGACTTCCTGAGTCTTAGAACCCTGACCATCATCATGGTCAATATGAACTCCATGATCGTTCTGAACATCTTCGTCAGACTCAGATCCGTTCGTATCCCGGTCCATCTGCTCCTTTGCGGATTGAAAGTCGAGTTGCCTTTGGCATTCTTCGATGCTGTCTTTGACTTCTGCCTGGAGATAGTCACAGTCATAAGTGTCATAGTCCGAATGAGGTTGCACATTTTCTTGCTCGTTTGCGATTGGGTCCTCCATATTGTCATGAGGATGCTCCTTGCATTGGTCGACGAGATCGAGTTCAGTTTCGAGTTCCTCAACTTGATCTTCGACCTTATCTTCGGGCTGTTCATCGGCCTGTTCCTCGACGTGCTCTTCAACTTCTTCTTGGTCCTCATCCACAATGTGACTCTCAGCATGATCCTCGACTTTATCATTGTTGGCTTCCTCAGCATCCATGTGATGGTTCTTATCCGCATTCTCTTCATTCTCAGTATTCATTTCCTCAATCATAGCAACAGCATCATCCTCCGACACAGGATCAGCTTCAGCTTCAACTGCAGTGTTCGTTTCTGATTGAGGCACGGCTGGCGAACCGGGTTGATCAGCCTCACCAGCCTCATTAAAGTCATCTTCACCAAATTCATTCACTTGCGGAGTCCCAGTCTTTTCCGGCAATTCACTAATAGCTTGACCACTGCAAACACCACGTCTCTCACCATCCATATCACCCTCCTCTCCAACTGCCGGCAGCTTCTTCGGCGTCATAGTCCCCTTGAAAGGCGATGGGGCTTTTTTCGCCGGACTCTGAATCAGAGAAGTCCTCGCCGTAAACGGAGTCATGGACTTCGCCGGCGACTCCACCTGAGAGAATGACGCTCCTAATTTCCCTTTCTTAGGCGAGATCTTGAGCGGAGAACTCAAACTGAAATCAGGCTGTGGCATTGAAATAGACATAGACGAGGGGCCCAAGCTGCCTTTTATGGGCGATCGAGCTCCTTTCTTCGGCGATGCTTTGAGGGGTGAATTGGTGGGACTGAAGCTTGGTTGTTGGGGGACTCCTATTGATGATGTGCTGAGATTCGCCTTTTTCGGTGAGGTCTTTAGAGGAGAGTCTTGGATTGGACTTAGGTTTGGTTGAGCGGTTGAATTGGTGCCATCCCTGAAATTGAGACCCCCTCGTCTTGGTGTTTCTTTCATTGTAAACTGGAATGGAGATGCAGATGGGCGACGGGCCGGACTAGACATGTAGACTGAGTCACTGAAGTCAACCAGTCGCGAAGGATGAAGCGTCGGCTCGCCGTTCTCGTCGACGTTTTTCGAAGCCTTATTAGGCGTGAAGTTAACTCTTCGAACTGGGGATGGTGATCTGGTATTTTCTGATCCGTGTTTAGTAGGCGAATCGACAATGAGTTTAACCTGATTTTTAGCACCGCTGAGTTCATCCTCCTCACCATCAGAACTGGCATAGTTCTTCGCAACCTGTGTTGCTTTCTTCGGCGACAGAGGCTTCGAAGCCCCCTTCTTACCCGCAGCAGGTTTCCGACCACGGGTCGCACCAGTAGCAGGCTTGCGAACTGGCTTCGCACCCATTCCCTCTGGGACACCGGTTCCTCTCCTCCGTCTGGTGGTAGTTGGCGCGGGGAGATTCTCCTCTTCTGACGCTTCATTCTCAGATAAATCCTTAAAAGTAACCGTCTTCTTTTTAGCAGGACCACGGAGAAGATTCGACTTCATAGCCGCCGACCCAGTCGTGATATATATCGGTTTCGGCGCAGCAGTCGACTCCTGCACTTTCCGTCGGGTAGTCCCTGTCTGACTCTCTTTCACGGAGGAAGTAGCACTCCCCTTCGGTCGTCCCCTCCCCCTCGACACAGCCTCATTCTTCCCATCGGCCTCCTTAGCCGAAGGCTTCGATCGCGGCCTCCCAACCTTCTTCTTCGGAACATCAACGTCCATCTGAGCAAGCTCGTCCTCATCATCATCCTCCTCATCATTCTCACTAGGCTCCTCAACCGGCGTCGATGATGCAGCCTTCCTACCACGCTTCGCACCACCAGCAGTACTACTCGTCTTCGCAAGCGAAGTAGCTTTGCTTCGTTTCACGTCAATAGTATCGATCTCATCATCGGTCCCTTCCTCACGCTCAGTCTCAGCTTCAGCTTCAACCTCGACTTTCTTCGGCGGTCGGCCTGGTCGTTTCTTCGGTTCTGTTGTTGCTGTTTTCGTCGCTGCGGTCTTTTTTATCTTCGATGCTGCTGTGTCTGTCTGAGAAGATGTGACAGGTCGAGTCCGGGGTCTACCCCGACCGACTCGTTTCGGCGGTGACACTGGTGGGATTACCGCTGCGCGAGCCATTATTCTTAACTAATGCGCGCTGCTAGAGTCCAAGTGGTTGTACTGTAGCTAGTGCGGATGTACTGTGAATATCGCGGTCAATTCGGTTCGGTTCGTTCGTTCGTTGTTCGCTGTTGTTGTCGTATCGAGGGATTAATTAGGCGAAAAGCGCAATGCTCATGTTGAGCATTGAATGTGATATTATGCTGATAATTGAGTCCACATTAGAGCAGCCAGATAACTCGTATTAATTGCTGGGCTCGTGGTCAGTTAGTTGGTTAGTTGTTGAGGGGCCGGAGTGTTGATTGATTGATTGACAGTTGACGGGCGCATTTCTGTTTGGGGAATTTGAGTTGTTTCCATAGAAACGGATTACTAAGCATATATGATTTGGGGCAAGTACGATGGAATGAAGGAACAATGAAGATCAAAAAAACAATTTCATTATCCTGGCAAAAATAAAAAGTGCATAAATAGCCAAAACAATTCGGGGGGATATATTATAGCAAATTAAATGAACAACATTATCATCACTCGACAGACACAAAACCACCAGCCAACTCATCTAGTAAACAAATATCAAGCATATTCAAAAAAATAAAGCCCAAATCCTCTATACTACACTATTACAACATAACCCAGAACGCAGCAGACACTGCAGCAACAGTAGCCATCAACGAAGGCATAACGACGGCACCCGCGGCAGAGTCATACAGACTGATCGCCTGGAGAGCAGTATCCGGCTCATACGGAGCAGGAGTCGTGCTATTGGTTGATCCATCCCAGCAGAATTTCTGGAAGCACGACTTGCAAGCATCCGGGACGGTGGTGTTTGTTCTTTCGAACGAACGGCTGAGAATTGCGCAGCCGACGCAGGTGGACCACTCGGAGTCGCGGGTTGAATTGGCCATTGTAACGATGTCCGCGCCGTTTTCGATGATGGCATTGCGCTGGGTGTTGTTGTAGGTCAGCTCGTAGGTGGAGACGTTAGAGAACGTGACGTAGGGGTAGTTTGGCAGGTAGACGACCAATGGGGAGGGACCAGTCATGTTCTTGCTGTCGCAGCCAAAGAAGGTAGGGCGGGTGTTGAGGCCCTTGTTGACGAAGGTGTTCTGGTCTGGGACTGCGGGGAAGGCGGTTCCATTGGAGAGGTGCTTGTGTTTGACGGAGCGCTCGTAGGTTGCGACCAGGGCCGTGCCGTTGGGCCAGCTGTTGTCTGTGTCTGCGGAGGAATCGACAGCAAAGATGACATCGACGTGGCGCTCGGGCTGGATGAGCGGGTGAAGAGGGATGTTCTGGAGATCTTCACCGCCGTCGACGATGTCAAGATCGTGTTGGGTTGCGACGGGTGAGGTCTCATTACGGTATCCGAAGAACGGATTCGGCTTGTACACGGCGATATCGTCGTTCTTATCACCGATGTCTTGCAGAATACCGTTCAGCGCGTCCTTGATAAAGGACGGTAGCGACGTGGAGTTGACTTTGAGGTAAGCCTGGTTGAAAAGGGAGGACGAAGAGCCCAAGACATATCCGGCATTGTCAAATCCACGAATACAGCTCTCAGCGCTAGGCAGGTATCCGTCAGAGAACTTGGAGCCCAAAAATTTGAGAGGCACAAAGCCATATACGGTTGGGTCGAATGTACCGAACTCCCAGGGGTTGAACTCGTAGACTGTAGCATTGCCGCCAATCACAAGCTCATCGGGATATCGTCCATCCGCAACGAGGACCGGCATTGGTGCATCGCCATTTTGGAAATTCTGGGTCTCAGCGATAGATGACCAGGTGTAGTCAATGCCACCCTCGGTAGCATTGATGAGCTGGTAGGAGAGAGCACGGCCCCTAAACCAATCAGCGCTATTCCAAAGTACAGACAGCAGACAAAACATACCAGTAATCAGTGATAGAAGTTGCGAAACCAGCATCCTTTTTGGCATTCACAGCGTCATGAATATGGTCCCAATACTTGCCAGTATCAACAATCTGGAAAGAACCAGCATCAGGGCCCTCGAGAATATTATTACCGAACTGCCACACGGACTTCTCGTTCTCGGTCTCCAGATTGGAAATAGCGCTGAAGTTATTCATATACATGGACGTAACGAGCCAACCTCCACCGCTCAGACCAGCCAAATATGTTGCAGACTGCAGCAAGCCACCAAGCTGGCCCTTAGATGTCGAGTTCGTGGTACGACTGTCGAAAGCCTTCAGAGCACCAGCACCGTTCATCAAGGCACGATATCCTCCACCCGACGCGGCGATACCGATATTCGGCACATCGGTAATATTATCCTTGACCTTGTCGATATACCCCGCGGCGTCGAAATTGGGAATCTTTACATGGCCGAAGAAATCCTTCAGGGCGGAAGTAGTCTTTTCGCGACGTTTATGCAGCCATTCGGTCTCGTTCGGGGAGAGCTTCGCGGCACTTCGCACGGAGGGTCGACTAGCCGGGCAGTCGACCTTGGAGGGAGCATAGCCATTTGGAGCATTAGGAAGCGCCCGACGCGAGATATCGGATATATAAAGATCATTATTGATGCCCTCGGGGGCGGCGATTGCGCCTGTTGGAGGTTAGAAAGGGTCAGTCAAAACAAAACCAACCCTGCAAAGATCGACATGGTGTGGCGTCACAAAACAAGGGAAAAAGGACTTACCAGGCAGGAAGCCGGCCAATGCGGATAAACTCAAAATAAATGATATAGGTTTCATAATGATAAACAAACACCTACACTTCCAAGTCCAATAACGACCAGGTAAAAGCCCAAAGAACCCAACAAGGGGAAGAGGAAAAGGAAATAGGAGGAATATCCACCGTATTTAGCACTAGAGGATCATCCAAGCAATCCGGCTGGGTCGGGAGTCCCAGCCAAGCCATTCCGAGTTTATGTACTGACAAAAAAGGAAGAGAGCCAGTAATGATAACGTTGTGGTCCCGATGAAGAAGTTTGGGGTCCATTCAATGATGTCAATCAAATGAGGCTTGAGCCGGGATTTCCGTGCTAAACTACCTTGTCTGGTAGGGTTCGCGGCTCTCGAGTCGATCAACTCCATTGATTTCTATTAGATATCTTCAAATATCTTCGACATACATGCTGAGCTCAGATTTATCAGGCTTCCTGGTTTGGAAACTCTCTTTCAGCTCTGACTGTGTATCCTGATCTGAATTATGCATTAGTGTCAGCACTGTGCACTGATACCGGATTCCAACCGAAATGAGCTGTGGAGATTGAAGACATTAATTCATAAATGCTTCATAACATTCTGAAATATTGAACAAACTACCGGAGGCTAAGTCAACGGGTTCAGTGGGTCAAGTCCACTATCCAGGCACCTTAATTCATGAGAAACTGATTGGACACGGAAGATATCGAATCCTACTATGCAGCCTGAACGTGGCTTATGCGGGCGCAGTAACACAGCCAGTTGTACAGAATAAGGCTGAATATAACTAGATCCAATGGGAGATTATACGATTGTTTCTATCCTTGTCAAAAAATAGACTATCATCGCCATTTAATCACCTCCGCAGATCGCCAAAGTCAAATATCACTCAAGCACAGACAATCCATGGCTTACTGCGTTAAGGACTATGGTATCACCGAGGCATTGATGCTGACCGAGGGCACACAGATTCGGTTACAAAATCTGACAACCGGTAGCTCCACCGACCCAACCGGTTATGTGGCGGTGCGCGCTTTGGATACCCGAACTTCTACCAAGCGAATAACAGATGAAGTCGGACCGATTGTTGCAACTGAACTGGCCGGTAATAGGATCATTCAGCACAACCGGCAGGTTCCTGCGTGGCGGGTCCCTCTTCGGGTAGAATAGACAGATTGACTGATGCATCTCGAGGCCATTTATTGATGATGTAACATGGTGACCCCGTGGTTGGTGCAATACCTCGTTAGCGTAGAGGTATATACTTGAATGCTATCGAAAAATAGCTGGTACGATCAGGCAGCCGCTTTCCGACGTGGGTACTGACTCCCTAGGAAACAGAGCCGGTTAACTTACACCTTCCGGGTATACAAGGACTACTGTCCATTGAAGGACTATATCCGGGCATTACAGTTGCGCCACTGGTGATGGATGTATCCAAAATCAGGGTCTACTGTTCAGATTCCATGAGGTAAAGCATACCGTCGTGATATCACATATTGTTGACCTATGCAGCTTTCTGTCATAAGATCCAGTGCACAGACTTTCCATCAGCCATAAGTAGAGGTACATTGGATGGCTCTATACCGCTCAAACCCTCACCATATATCTATCCAACAATTCCTTGACCTTCTCAACAGGCAAGACTGGCTGAACACGACCCAGGAAACCCACTAAGGGCTCAGCCTTGCACATAGAATTCAATATCGCTTCCTCGGTAGCTTCCGAAGCAGCATAGAACAAGGAGTCGATGGTCTCGTTCTTCACCGTCTCTACCGTCTGGGATTCCACAGGTGGGAGGTAGTCGAAGCCACTTGACTCGGTTGCTAGTTCATTGGGCGACGTCCCGGTTGATAGAGCGAGGAAGATTTCACCAGAATAACTTCGTCCAGCTGCGTGGCCTCCTACTTGTGTGACACCCATGCCTGCATGCTGAGCTATACGACGTAGTTGATGTGGGAGGAGCGGTGCGTCGGTGCTGGGATTGTAGGTTAGATAAGAGTTCGAAGGGAGTGTTGGTTTCACAAACATGATGACTACTATTATGCCTAGGCAGGGTTACCTTGCTATCCGATAGAGTTCGGGTTGTGTAGGGAAACAACTTACTGCCTTCTGCTGCTTTTCCTGACAATGGAAGTTCATGGGTATCGCTGCTCTTTTCACGATCCAAAAGTTCGCCAATTGGCACATTCCCAATTCGAAGATCTTTCTTCTGCCCATAGTTAGATTGTACAAGCACACCGAGTGTGTAATTCCTATCTGCCCCAGGGATAATTCGCGAGCTTGTTCCCGTCCCGCCCTTGTATCCATGGCAGCGCATGGCAGTCCCACCACCATAATTTCCCTCGAGAATTTCAGGCTGGGTTTCAGAGAGTTTTAGCGCTTCGTCGACAACAGATTTATCAATCACAGAGGCTTTAATATCGTTAAGAAGGCCATCGAAGGTCTCCCCGACAACGGGAATACTGAACTGCCGCAGCGCCTGAAGATCGTCCTCACCATCTCGAGACGCCTGGTCCAGAAGCCAAAGGAAGAGAGCATCGTATACTTTACCAACACTCACGGTGTTAGTTAAAGCGATAGGCTGGCAGATATTCAGAATACGGTGTGAGACAGGAGACAAAGTAATAAATGAAAATAAGTAGGTACCGTGTTGGTAAATCCCCATTCAGCAAGACAGTGGGAACCAGTAAGTTCACCCACACCATTCAAATTATGAGTCGCCGCATAACAAGGCAAGCGACGGGTATTCTTCAGTCCCCGTGGAAGAATAACAGTAACGCCCGTATGAATATCTCTTCCTTCATGAAGAGTGACTTGACCGACTCTTACACCTGTACTTGTTAAAACATTGCTTACAATTAGATGATTAAATGTATTGCAGAAATTAATCATTACCCTGCACGTCCAGGAGTGAATTTCTCGGCCCAGGCGTAAACCGACCAGGTCCATAGCCAAGTTCTCGAATTCGAGGGCGTGATGATGTGGACATTTTTGTGGGTAGGAATCGTAATCTCTTCTTGGAAACAAGAAAGTACTTCGAGTAAGTCTGTACCGAAAGTGGCAATGCCGTAGCATCGTGAGTTTTATTCTGAGGTTATGATCTGCGGCCGGAGCGTCCGAAGGGAATTCAACTCGCGTCGGGCTGCCACTGGAGATCTAAGAGACAAATCATCCTAGATTACGAGTAAGTGGCTAGATAGATAGGGATCTTCGGGAGGAATGATCCGAGTAAGGGAGATGAGGATAGTCACTAGCGGTGTGTATGCAGACAGACCATCGTGAGATTTTGTTTAGGTGGTTAGAACGACAGGACGGATGGAGTTGTGCGCATAAACGGGTCAGTTGTATGGATATGGGGAAGAAGTGGCCAATTCCGGGGTTCGACACTAGTTGACACTAAAGAATTCCAGATCCAAAATTCCTCAAGTCACACGGATTCTTGCACAGACCATCCGGGGTTATTTTTGTCAAATCCCTGACGGTGAGACACACACTACTGCACTCTTACTTGGCCATACAGATTCCTGTTGAACTAGAAAATTCTAGTCTATTCTTATTCTCTATTTCCAGTAGCTTATTGTGCTTATTGTGTTTTTTCCTGTCTTCCACAGGCCAGCAAAAGTACTAGAACTACTAATCTAAGAATATCCCATTGAAACATGGTACTGGGGCCAAACTGGGGTATCAATCTTCGGGAATTCCTAGAAGAGACTAGAGTAAAAAGAACCTGGATTTATTGGAGGTCACAAGGGAGTTTCTGGCCGATCGATCTTGGTATGGCTGTACCGTACTTTTGCTCTGTTGTAGCTGTAATGCATCTAGGGCTGTCTCTAGCTGTCTGGACTGGATGGTTTTCTAATTTAGGAAAATTCACTGGAAGCTTGGATCTTTTACTTGACATAGTTCAGAGTAACCATGGAATCAGTAATATCAGTACCGTATGTAGGAAAATATCTCCCAGTAATCCATAACACACCGACAGAAGTAAAAAGTAGGGCAAGATGGATGAAAACAACAAAAGTATCAGATCCAAACGTCCCCGTGACCGGCCAAGATCCACTGGAAAATCCACAGCTTCAACTTTGATTCCTTCCAGAATTTCCACCGCTTACCAACCGACCTACGTTCTCGACCAGCTCCCCCATTTCCCTGGAATTCTGGTGGTTCTCCTGCCCGTGCCATCCGAGTTTCCGCTGCTCAGAAACGCCTCGATCGGATTTCCCAATCTAGGGATCCCGACTCATCCACTAGCATCGGTCGCCTTCTGCCACAAATATCATGACAAGATTCTGGCTTTGGGAAATGGCTCTTGATTGGGAACGCCTCAAGTACATTCGAATGGCAATTTACCATTGGCACTACACATTATTACACGATTTCACTGTGTGAGAATCTGTCTGATTGGTGAGATGGCAAGATTCTCCCGTCGTGGATGTAAATCAGAAGTAGTGGGAATATTTCCGACGATCCCCAGGTGTTTGCCACGGCAGCTGACAAGTGACCTTTCTCGGAGATCGTGGCTAGCGTACGCATTCCCCAGGTCTGGACCTGGAGCCAGTCCACTTTCGGCTGTCCCTCGCAGTTCTTCCTGCAGGTTGTTTGAATCCATCGGTACACGACGCTTGTCCAATTTCTTCCTGCTCACATGAGCCCTTTTGGTACACCAGGGGGGAGTCTAAGTGACGATGGCGGCCATCGTGAAATATTTAAGGCCTCCCTGGTGTCGAGGAGGAATTCTGTTCTTCATCGATTCATTTCTCTTCTTTGATTTTCTCATTGACTATTTCGTCTGACTCTATTTCTATATAATTCCTTTCCTCGAATTTTACTTTCTCACGACTATACTCTCTACTTAATCTCATCCTTTTAATATTTATCACCTTCATCTCTATCCACCATTTGACATTTCTTTAATACCTATCACCTTACATCACAATGTCAGTCTCTATCGCAACTAGCGAAGCACCTGTCCCTGCCACTGTGCAGCGAGACCTCTGCCTAGGAAGCAAGTCCAGAATGCCCGAGTTCAGTCTGGCAGGCAAGGTCGTCTGCGTTTCAGGCGCAGCACGGGGTCTAGGACTCACTCAAGCAGAAGCACTGCTCGAGGCCGGAGCCAAGGTGTACGCATTGGACCGTTTGGAGGAACCAGTAAGTTACACACCAAACAATCTGTCACACCTCCCAGTCTAACCCTTTCCAGTCTCCCGAATTCTGGGAATTGCAAAAACGAGCCGTGGAGGAACTAGGAACAGAAATCCACTACCGCCGTATTGACGTGCGGGACACTGAACTCCTCAATAACGCCATCGAAGCCATCGCCAATACGGAGGGCCGGATGGATGGTCTTGTGGCGGCCGCTGGCATCCAACAGGAAACGCCGGCACTCGAGTACTCGGCCAAAGACGCGAATACGATGTTCGAAGTTAACGTCACGGGAGTGTTTATGACAGCCCAGGCAGTTGCCAAGCAGATGATTCGCTTTGGAAATGGAGGTAGCATCGCACTAATTGCAAGTATGTCTGGGACTGTTGCCAATCGGGTACGTTGCCTGTGTTCTTTCCCCCCTCCACTTCCACATTTCATCCACATCCCGGAACTTTGCGAACTTTTGGTTCTGTTCATCTTTCCCCGCTTTTCTTCTCCACCCCCGGATTTTCATTTCGCTTATGTCACCTTCCTTTTTCTATCTACCCTCCCATAATTCTCCAGCAATCACTGACTAACAAATAACAGGGTCTCATCTGCCCAGCCTACAATGCAAGCAAGGCTGCCGTTATCCAACTAGCCCGCAACCTCGCCTCGGAATGGGGCCAGTTCAACATCCGCGTCAACACCATCTCCCCTGGCTACATTGTCACCGCCATGGTTGAGAAACTGTTTGAGCAGTACCCTGAGCGGCGCGATGAGTGGCCAAAGCAGAACATGCTCGGCAGACTCTCTACTCCTAATGAGTACCGTGGGGCTACCATCTTCCTCCTTAGTGACGCGAGTAGCTTCATGACGGGGAGTGACTTGAGGATGGATGGCGGGCATGCTGCATGGTGATTTGATCTATCTGGAATTTAGCTATTGGTTGTGGGTTTGCATGGCGTTTATTCTTTTTGAGCGAGCGAGTTTCTTACGATTTGCGATGTTTATGCCTGGGTTTGATGACGATTGATTGGCTTGATCGCTCGTTTAGTTTTACTTTTCAGCGTGGATTTGCTTCTGCTATTAGACTTGATTATGATGACAAAATACTTAATTTACTCTATCCTTAATCTACTAATTAGTCATTTCCACCAAATATACAGTGCATATGTGTCCTTCTATACGCCTACCTCAATATAGACATGCCCAAAAA
>MVGC01000553.1:0-14036 GCA_003589665.1 Aspergillus sclerotialis | reverse complement strand
GTTTTGAGGGAAAAAGGTCGGGTTATAGCCATAGCCTGGAATGGTCATGGCTTGGTTTGGCCTTGCCTGTCTCTGATGGTGAGTTTCAGGATGGGGATAGGGAATCGATTGAAGAGGAGGCTGATGTTGATGTTGAGGGTGAAATTGAGGCTGATATTGAGAAAGAGTCTGCAGATGCGCCCGAAAACGACCACGCCGACGCGCAGAGGATGGAGGAAAAGCATGCAGAGGACAAAGACAACCACATCCCCTCACATAACCTACCTGATATCCCTTATAAATGAGACCCGCCTGTCCCAGAATAGCCCTAAGACTCTCGACCTCGTCCTTTAGGGCATCATTCTCCATCTCAAGCTCCTCAATCTCTCTCTCATAGATCTTCAAATCCTGCTTAACCTCTGTAATCTCGCCCCGGGTACTCGTTATCCCAGTGGTGAGGTCGGTGGTTTTGCATTTGTGGTGGTAGATTCGACAATTCAGACAGGTTTTAGGGTTGGAGTCGCATTTCATTCGTTTTACCTGTACCATTGTTAGTATTCATTGGCTTGTTTGGATTAAACTAGGGAAGGCGAGAGAAAAGGACATACCTTACACCGGTCACAAGCCTGGCCTGTCCTCGTTGCGTTCTTTACCTGTAATCGAATTATAGCCGAGTAATCCGGTTCGGGCTGGTCTTTCTTGCGTCGGAGGCGTTTCTTTTTCTTAATTGGGATTTCTTCTTCCTGTTCTAGTTCTGGTGATGGGAGGGGTCGTTTGGCTGGGTTAGGGTTTGAGGGGACTCGTTCAGTTGTACAGCGGCGTGTAGATTGAGGTGCTTCTGTCAAATTGCTAGGGTTATTAGTTGGAATTCTCACTCCTGCTCCAGTTTCTGGAGCTCCTTCAAGCAAACCACCTGGCCTGCAACTTGAACCACCTGGTGGGTGGCTAGCGGAACCGCAATTCTCAGTATAAACCCGCTCAGGAAAGCTCGGAATGCGTGGTTGATTTATTCGTTCATCAACCAAGTGTTCCACTTCGATAACACCATCACCAGGGATCCCAATCGAACCACCAGCAGTCTCACTAGCAGCAGGAAGCATTCCAGAATCCCCAACTCCGGTCAAAGCGCCATCTAAGCACCCATTACCATTTTCATTGCCATTTTCTTCTTCGCCCACAGCATTTAATGTCAACTCCCCAGCTCCACCAAACCCAGGAAGAACAGTATCAAAGTCGACCCCGAAATCCACCGGATCCGGCAAATCCAGCATATCCATATCAAGATCCGCACCAAAATCAAAATCCGGCAGAGGCTGCGATATCCCGTTGAAAAAAGCCTGCCAGTCGTTAGCTTCTTCATTTATGAGGTTGAGGGACTCTGCGCCGAAGAAACATTGTAGTGGATCAGAGGAGTTTGGAGAAAGGGGTCCAATATCAGGTAATGGGGGGACTGGAGGGTGTGAGGGGGTAGAGGTGGATATTTGGCTGTGGGGGCGTTTTCTGGACATTATTCTTAATCTTTGGTAGACTGGTAGAGGTGTTAATGAGTCGGGTATAGTATGCTGGAGAGCTAGGGCTTTCTTCAGTTGGGTGGTTGGCGTAGGTCGAGGACGTTTGTTATGAACAGGAGTTAGGTATGATATTATGTAGAATTCGACAGGGAAGGGAATCAACTATCAGAAGCAAGAAGCCTCGTAAAAAATGCAAACATGGCCTCGTATAAGAGGCATTCTTCGAACAAAGGCCCATATCACAATGGGATTCACCACAAAGAGCCTCTGTCTCAGCAACAAGGAACGATGAACCTCGGTAGGTGTCAAAAGGGACAAAGGTATTGTTCATGGTGTCTTCTTCAGAAGATAAAGCTCCAGCCAATGAGTCTTTCCTCAAAGGCTATAAGCAGGCTTGGAGTTAGCAATGCTTTATGGATATCGTATCATAACAAAGGGATAGTTCTAAGAAAGCGACGAGACGAAAACAATAAATAAAGACCGTCGCGTTTCATCATCATCAACTGTTCGCTATTCGTTGACGCTCAGTCAATCATTCTATTCCAGCCCAAGTGAATAACATCTAGTACAGTACAGATAGACAGATAGATAACACCAACGTATCAGCTCCAAGTAAACGAGAGACCAGAATATAATCCAAAACGAAAAATAAATAATCCAATCCCCTAGATGCTGCCACGTACCCTGCTCAGCCGAACTCCTCCCATGCTCAAGGTTGTTAGCCAGATGTGAGACCTCGAGATGCAATGCCAGATTCAATCTAGCTGGGAATGACGAATATGCAATAATAGACAGAGTAAATAATGCGAAAAATAACCAAAATCAACTGATGGAACAAACCCGTACGGTCATCAATCATGGTACATGGTGAGTATAGCGAACGTTAAGGACTCCAGCAATGAGGTGGGTAAGTAATAATAACAAAAGACGAGGGGATTACTGAGTATGATTATCCAAATATCCAAAAGGAAGGCGAGGGGTAAGAAATGCACATATACAGGCTGTCGACGATAGCGGACCAGATAATCATGCGCAGGTGATGTCCTCATAAATAGAGGTCCAGCTCAGCGGAACATCTTGCCATTTTGCGCGACAACATCGAAGTGGACTTTGTTGCTATACTTGAGAAGTCCACCTCCTTCTAACCAGGGAACGAGATTCTTGCATTGGCTGACGTCAAAAGTCTGCAGCTGGTTACAACCGTCTGCCACAGCCTCAACACCTAAGCCGGTCACCCGAACGCAGCCGCGAACAGAGAGTTGCTTCAGATTTAACAAGTGCAGGCCAATGCTGCGCAATGACGGGTCAGAGATCGCAGATCCGCAAAATGACATATTAAGATAAGTTAACTGAGAGCACTGAAGGGCGAGTACTTCGGTTGCAGTATCTGACAAAGCACAGCAGAATGACTGAAACATATTAGCAGCGTCCCATATAATGCTATGAAGTAAACCTACCAAATCCAATTCCTGCAGCTGCTTCGCAGCATTGGTCAGATAAACAATGGCCTTATCGGACAAATAAGTACAGTCGGCCAAACAAAGCTTGCGAAGTCGCGTGAATTGCGCGTTTCCCCAAAACTGGAATCCATGGTCTGTAATCGTGGTACAGCGCGTCAAGTCCACTTCCTCTATCCTAGAAGCAGCATGCGATGCAATATGATGCATTGAGCGATCTGTGACATGTTTGCAATATGAGAGCGTTAACTTGCGTAATTCAGGACAGCCAAACACAGCCCCCGCAGCAGTTTGCATAGTAGGCTTTATTTGCGCCTTTCCAGAAGCATCATTTAGCTTCTGTGGACCAGGCATGACCCAGCCAACAATTCGAGCCAAAAGTGTATCTCCGACTTTTCGACAGTTACTCAAGTCAACTTCCTGAAGACCGGTCGCCTTGGTGGTCATTTCGAGGATAGCCGGTGCTGTTACGTCCCACACGCTTTTCATCTTCCAAGCGATAACATTGGAACCACAGGTATTGGCCAATTCTGTGAATCCTTTGTCAGTGATGTGGAAGCAGTTGCTGATGTCGATGTACCGAGGTCGATCACCAGCAAAAGGACAAATAATCTTAGTTAAGGCTTCATCGGTAACCTTCCGGTTATACTTGCTTAGGTCGAGATGTCGGAGGAGATCGGCGGAGGTGCTCAAAATATTGGACCAGTGAAGAGAGACGGCCCTAAGGTGGAGAAGGTCGTGAAGTTCCAGATGTTGGAAGACGTTTAGGAGTATATTATCGGACAAAATACCGCGATTATTATATTTAGATGGACGGTCGGCTTTTTGCAGACTCAAGAAGCTCGATGTCTCTGAAACAGGGTGTGATGGTGTCCCAGAAGGGGGAGTCGGACGTTGTGACTCCCCAGTTACTTCCTCCGGAGTTAGTGGTGCAACTGATCCTCGTCGACTTCGAAGTCGAACGTTGTCCAAGCCCACATTCAAGAAAGGGTCAGGATCCGACGGTCGCAGTACAGTTTGATCCTCGCCAGTGGATTTATGCGGTCCATCTAATTCAGTTTCTGTGAGCGTAAGGAGTGGCATAGACTGTCTCCGAGAAGCGTTAAACTTGAATCTATCATCAATAGTCAGTCCACCAATGGTTTGATCAGACTCCATTGCCTCAGACATGACAATATCGCCATCCGAAGCCGCCTGAAGCCTCTCCCTAGCAGTTCGTTCGACCTGCTCGCGAACATCATTTGGACATTTCTCCCAAAATTCCGCGAGCACTTCCCCGCTAATCATAAGACACTCAACAGCACTCACTGATCGGACAGTAGCGGTCCGCCGCGGTGCAAGGGAAAGACTGACAACTTCTCCGAAGTACTGCCCTTCCCGCAGCCGGGCCTTTACCTCGAGAGACGGGTGTTCGGGGCCATCTGATTGCCTGCGGAGAGTTTGTTGGCTTATCTTCTCCGTGAGAACCTCCACCTCACCACGGACAATAAAGTAAATCTCACGCCCTTGGGAGTCTTGTTGTATTATATCGGTAAAAGGAGGATACGATTTTGGTTGAGCATTGAGGCCAAGGAAATGTAGAATGTCCGACGGAAGGCCTGAAAATAGTGGAAGCTCTTTAAGCAATAAACGCACATTCACCGAGCCGTTCGCCAAAGCGCTTGATATCACCCCATCTCTCAATCTCGGGCTCGGCGACTTGCGCTTTTTGTTGGCAGTCCTAAATCCTGAATCTCCGTCTTCGTTTAGAGACAAGCCCTTTATAAAGCTCTCCCTTAATCTTTTCGAGCCCCTTTGTGTTGGACTCCCAAGGTCCACCGCTGGCGCAGACGTCTCGCTTTTCTTCTTTTCCAGGATCATCAATCTCTCCTGAGCCTCCTCTCGAATCGCCCGTTCCACCTCCGGGAAGCGTGGGAGAATGTTCCTAAAGTCATCCTTGCTCAACACTACCAGCAGGCACCTTGTTCGGGCGACTATAGTCGCGGTACGAGGTCGATCCATCAACACGCCGATCTCCCCGAAGAATGCTCCTGGTTTGAGTTCGGCATATATACTTTCGCCATCACGGGATGTCACTGAGACGGCACCTCTAACCAGCCAGTATATCGCCTTCGAGTCATCACCTTCTGTCAAAATATAATCGTTGGCTGAGTGGAGTTGTGGACGAAGGTGCAGGCCGATGTCGATGAGGAAGGATTCTGGAGTGGACTGGAAGAGCGGAAACGAGCGCAATCGTTCCACTAGGTCCAGCGGTAGAGCTTGGATATGCGAGGAAGCTAACGGAGATGGGCGCGCGGGACGATTGGGGTTTGTTACCGAGTCGAAGGAATGGATGAGCGAGACGGTGTCGGACATGGGAGCAGCGGCTTTCGTCCCTCCACCGGTTCTACCATGGCGTCGCATAATGATCAATCGTAGTCCCTTCGATAGGAATCAAGAAAAGCGAGCTGAGATGCACAAGACAACATATAGTTCGTCAGGAATGATCAAAGGGTGATGACGTCGACGCGTGTATAATCAGAAATCCTCCCCAAACAGGCTCAGAGCACTTAGGAAATAACCATTTGAATCAGAGTCACTCTATACAGCAAGGGAAATAACGTAGAGGAAATTGCGACGGGGATATCCTGATCTAAGCAGGCATGGCGGTTAGAATGGGCGACTGTAGGCAAGGATGGAAGCGGGGATCACAAACGTCAGTGGTTAAAGCTCCACAACTGCCGAGCTGGTCGCGAAGCTAGCAACCCGGTCCAGCGCAACCTTGACAGCTCCTGCAGCTCTAAAAGTGGTAGATTTCAAGGAAAATAGTTAAATAGAGGAATCCAAACAGTGGGATTGGAATGCGACAAAAGGTAGATAGATGGTGGTGGGGTTGATTTTGGGGGAAAGGCGAAAACACGGTCTGTAGCAGATCACGCAAATGGAAATCGAACTGTTTGCGGGGCAATTCCTGGATCGCTTTGTCAATTGCAATAGCCCATAGGGCGATTTTCCAATGTAGTTAAGCAGATGGGAAAGCAAGAGGAATGCGCCAGAGCAAGAATAGCGGAAGAAGCAGGAATTGTAGAAGAGATGGAAGAGAGAGGGAAAAAGAGAGAGGAACAGGAAGGGGGAACAGGAGGGACCAAAGTAGAGTGGATCAACTGTAGTCAATCAATCAGTCAGTCATTCAGTTTAGTCCAAAAATAAAAAGAAAGAGATCGTCAACGTCACGAATTGTCGGTTATATCCAGTAAGAAGAAGACATGAAGCAGCTCAACTGCCGAACTGACATCAGCTTGGCGATTGGTTTCATCTCTTGTTCTTCTAGACTAGGTAGAAAAGAATAAAGTAGAAAGAATAAAGTAAAGAAAGTCCTTCTATCTCAACTTCCAGATTAATTAAATTCAGCTCTGGACCACGTGCTGGTATTTTCTTTGTTCAATTCCTTCCATAAACTAAGCTACTTGGGTATTTCTACTCCGTTTCCTCAATGATAGATCCCTATGGCTTTGTCTCTGCCCTTTGATTCGGTCTTAAAAGCCTCCTTCACTCAAATATGGTTCATACCATACAGCTATCCCATTAAAATTCCTAGTCAGTCCCAGTAGCCAATACCTTGACTCCATCCAACATCGGTCTAAGCCCATCCCAGCGCCCGTTAACTGGTATTCCCTGTCTGCACAGGTGCATGGAGTAAATCAAACCATGGGGCCATCTGATGAAGCGCGATCATTATCCTCAGCGCAGGGACCGAAAAGTGGTTAGTCGTTGTCGAGAGTGCAGAGACACTGCATTTTCAAAGCACTCAAGTCACGGTTTGAGTATGCTGGTCCCAATTAGTTACTACTTCCACTTGCAATTCTATACACTTACCTTGTCACATATCCGGCTTGGAAATATCCAAACCTAAGCTTTATCTGCTGCAATAACTGTCGACCACCAACGCAGCAACTCAAACATTATCCCCATTCTCGCCCTTATCCCTCCGCTTCCCCAACAAAAAATCCACATAAGCAGGCCGATTCCCCTTCAACGACTCAAACCCATCCTGAAGCAACCCATAAACCAACCCCAATTTCAATCCAAACTTCGTAGTCCTCGCCGCGGTATAAACATCATGTTGAGCTGCACCCAGTTAGCACCTTACCCAAACCAAACGGGCATAAATCAAAACCAGCATAACCAGAATAAATCAACTTACCAAGCATGCTATAAATCCCCGAAAGCGACAATCCAGCCGTAACAGTCGACAAGAAATCCCTCCGATCATGCCTCACCTGATCAACCGTTTCCTCGAAGAGACAAAACGCCAACGCCGCAGTCCCAAGCTTCAATCCGACCTTCATACCTTCGATAACGCCGCCAACAATCACAGCGTAGTTCTTGTTCCGGTGGTACTGGTACCAACCCTTAGGGGAAGTAGGAAAACGATGGGCGTTCTCGGCGCGGAAGCGGTACGCTGCCATTTTGGTACCATGGGCTGAGCCAAGTGCCATTCCAACACTGAAGCTTCCGACTGCTGTGTAGGGGAGACGGTGTTCGACGTCCATTCCTAGGCGCGGAGGTGCGCTGGATTCGAAGAGCTTGTGCCATTGGAAAAGCTTGAGGCGGGGTTGGTCTGTGTTGGTGTCGGAGGTTGTCATGGTTGAGGTGAGATAGATATCAATTGGGATTGAAAGGTAGAGAAGAGTTGGGGAGGTGACTTGAAGGTGAAGGTAGAATGAAAGTGTAGGTGAATGAGTTGACGAAATGAAATCTAAAAAGTCGCGGAGTTACAGTCCCGACTTCCGATGCTTCTCCGCCATCTCTACAACTGATTTACTGCATCTTCGAAATATTCAAATCATTCCTCTACAATCATGGTAAGTCTATTTCTACTTGAATATACATAAAAACAACTCGTCTAACTAAACTAGTCACCCCCAGGCCCAGAAAGCCTAACTCTGCTCTTCAAAAAGCACAAAACAACAGTGCTAATCATGCTCCCACCCCACGAATCCCTCACAAAAGCCAAAGAATCTCTCCTTCACAATCTCAAAGGCCGCAATATAACAGAAATAAACGGCGACTTGATTCCTGATGATCCTTCGCAAATCGAACTTGGTGTCGCAGTAGACAAAGCAGACCCAGAGAAAGGCTGGACGAGACTGGAAGTCGAGACGGGAGGGTCGAAGCAATCTCGAGATGGTGTCAGCTTGCAGGCTGCAGACTTACGCAATGGACAGGCTGTTGCTTTTAGGTTTCGCAAGCCACAGCAAGAGACTGAGGAACGGGGTGATATTGATATTGATATCGATGTTGAAGACCCCGGGTGGGATGTTGTGCTTCCGAGTCTTGACGATGAGGATGAGGATGGTAGTTAGTGATTTTATGCGTTATTAGTGAGCTCTGGGCAGGGTTGGGAGGTCTACTGGTCATGGCGTTTGTGGAAGATTTGTCCCATTAGGAATAAGATATCCCAGTGTGTTTTTTAACATCATGCTAGTTGCTGTCATATATTATTTTGGGAAGTAGTATATTCAAGATTTCTTAGTTGTATTTGGATAGGTACCTTCCTACGCAGAGCTTCATACTCGGATATAGAGAAGAATATATAGCGCTTTACGAAACAGATATAGCAGATATCAGTGCTTGGTCAGGCCAGATCTCTCTCCTCTAATAGGTCTCGCTGGTCCCCAAGCTACAGATTTTATCTGAGGTAGTTTAGCTTCTTAATCCCTTATAACAGTTTTGAAGTAAGTGTTCAAGAGACAGAATAGAAGGTGGCACTAATCAAGTATTCAATGACGTTTCATAGATATCTTATAACATGAAACCATAAATTATAAATTGAACCAAGCAATGATATACGAACCAATAGAAACTGCATTCAAATAATGGAAATGCTTAAACTGGAGAGGAATAGGAAGCACAACAGATGTTGTACAGTACTGCAAGTAATCCTGGTTAATCTCGGCCAATCATGAACAACTGGTGCGTGTATCCTTAACAGAAACGCCGTGGAAGTATAGAATACCAAGTAATTTTAATATTGACAATAGGCTCACCGCCAAACTACACACATATCCAGCCTATCGGCACATCCCCGCCGTTGCCAGGAGCAACGCCAGAAACAAGCAGCATCAACAGACAGTGGCTTGAAGCTACTGTAACTAAACAAGACGGCATCTCCTGAAGATCGGAGAAGAAGGTCCACCCCCAACATTCCTCATCTCAATTCTTCTATCTACCTATCTATATTACCTATCTCGACTCCGGTTTCTAGCTACGTTTCCGTCTACCTCGCAGGCATCGCAGAGGTGCTTGCTGAGATCTGCCCTCGCGTCGCATCGATACCGACTTGCCCTTGTAATCTAGGGAATTGAAACAGATACAAAATGGCGTCCAGCGGCTCATCATCCATCAATGTCGCGGTGAGAGTGAGGCCGTTTACCATCAGGGAAGCGGCCCAGCTCCCGAAATGTGAGGAGGGTCCGTTGTTTCTCGGGGATGGGTCGTTGGCTGGTGCTCCAACGCCGAAGCTGAATCAGAAAGGGATTAGACCAATTGTTAAGGTCATTGATGATAGGTGTTTGTGAGTATATCAATGTTATGTCGATAGACTCAGTCAACGGCAGACACTGACTTGAGCAGAGTATTCGATCCACCAGAAGACAATCCCGTCCAGAAGTTCTCGAAAAGCGTCGTTCCAAATGGAAAACGCGTTAAAGACCAGACATTTTGTTTCGATCGAATCTTAGACCAGAATGCCTCGCAGGGTGAGGTATACGAATCGACTACGAGAAGCCTCTTGGATAGCGTGCTGGACGGCTATAATGCTACTGTTTTTGCATATGGTGCGACAGGCTGTGGGAAGACACATACTATCACAGGGACTGCTCAACAACCCGGTATTATTTTCCTTACCATGCAAGAGTTGTTTGAGCGAATCGAGGAGCGGTCGAGTGAGAAGGCGACGGAGCTTTCACTTTCCTATCTGGAGATATACAATGAGACAATTCGGGATTTGCTTGTCCCTGGCGGTAGCAGTGGTAGCAAAGGTGGTTTGATGCTTCGGGAAGATTCGAATCAATCAGTCTCGGTAGCTGGCTTGTCGAGTCATCATCCACAAAATGTGCAGCAGGTCATGGATATGATCATGAGGGGAAACGAATATCGTACCATGTCTCCAACCGAAGCGAATTCTACTTCGTCACGATCACACGCTGTCCTCCAAATTAATGTCGCCCAGAAGGACCGCAACGCCGATGTCAACGAGCCCCACACAATGGCAACCCTGAGCATTATCGATCTTGCTGGAAGCGAGCGTGCAAGCGCCACAAAGAATAGAGGGGAGCGCCTCTTCGAAGGAGCCAATATCAACAAGTCCCTGCTTGCCCTGGGAAGCTGCATCAATGCACTTTGCGACCCTCGCAAGCGAAATCATGTGCCGTACCGAAATTCGAAACTCACCCGTCTGCTGAAATTCTCCCTTGGTGGTAATTGCAGGACAGTCATGATCGTTTGTGTCAGTCCATCCAGCCAGCACTTTGACGAGACCCAAAATACTCTGCGTTACGCAAACCGAGCGAAGAACATTCAAACTAAAGTTACGAGGAATGTCTATAATGTCAACCGCCATGTCAAAGATTTCTTGGTCAAGATTGATGAGCAAATGGCCCTGATCAACGAGTTGAAAGCGCAGCAGAAAGATTATGAGAAAGTAGCGTTTGCAAAATTCAAAAAGCAATCCGAGAAGAAAGATGCGGTCGTTCGAGAGGGCGTCTCCCGTATTCGCAGTGCATATGAGCACTCATTGCCAGAGCGGCAGGAGAGGACCACTTGTATGCTTAAGTTGAGACAGGCTAGCCGCAGGATCGGCATGCTGTCTTCTTGGATTGCTGCTTTCGATAATGTGTGCGCGAATTACGAGGTCGAGGCGCCGTTGTCAAGCCTCCAGGCCATACGGAAAATGGCACAGGGAATTCTTGTTGAGCTAGAAGGTACTAGACAGCACTACCACCAGCGCCTGGCCAAGAGCACTTGGGATCGAGCTATGAATTCGGCGGTTGAACATGCTACCCGACAACTGCAGGAATTTGATATCTGCGACAACAGTGATTTCGCCAACCTCAATCGCGAGGCGGAGCTTCTCAGGGCCAACGCTGAGCGTGAGACCTTGTCTGCTGTCACTGAGCAAGAGAAATCTGGAGAGGCCGGGTCGATGCAAATGCTACTTCAAGCGCATTTCGAAACTATTGCTGCAGTGGAGAACATCATGCAACTAAACGAAGCCGAAGCCATTGAGGTTGGAAAGAGACTCCTCACGCAGATGTTCGAAACTTGCTCCAATGCCACCTCTAACATTGTCAAGCCAGACGGCAGTCCCGCGCCCGTTCGTCCATTAAGCCCTACCAAATCCGCAGCTCCTAAGCAAAAGCACTCTCCCAAGCAGAAGAAGAGGGCGAGTCTGGTTAACTTGCCACCTGGAAAGGCCCTGAACGCTGCTGTGAAATTGGCTCCGACTGCAGCAGCATCGCCTGTGAAGGCATCTCCGAGACGTCGTAAGGTTGTTGCCAACAGGAGAAGTATCAACTTCACCCCGAAAAAACCTTCTGTGACCAAGCGAAGTGTTCGGTGGAAAGATGACGAGGAGGATGGATCGCTGGCTGAATTCCAAAAGACACCGCAGAAGGGCGAAATTTCTGAATCTAGCCCCGGTGACATCCCTCTTCCTAGGACATCCCCTGTTCCACGAGCAATCCCAGTGGCTACCAGAAACATCAGTCCACCGGAGGGAGCTTCACCGATGTCAGGACAGACAGAAGGAACATTAAACATCCCCAAGAACAACAGGTTCAAAGCTGGCTTCTTATCTAAAAAGAATAGCAGTTCTCCAATTCCACCGCTGCCTTCGACATCAATTCCTCTGTCCGATAATGAGAACTCCCCTCTTCGAGACATTGACAACAGCAGTCAATTGAATCGTGGCTCTGTTGACAGGCCATCCAAGATTGCTGTTCGTTCATCGAGTGGAAATTATTCAAGCCCAATTTCCGAAAGCACGGACAACTGGAAAGCGAACAAGGAGGAGGCTATCAAGATTAATTCCGCTATGAGACGCATATCCGGAACTCAATTTGGCGGCGGATCTTTAGCAAATACCCTTCGTGTCCATCGCCGCCGGAGCCCATCTCACCGGAGTCCAACCCCATCGTATGGAAGCTCACCAAGTGAAAACACCATGTTCACTGCATCGCAGGCAAGAAGAATGGGGAAAAATGAAAGAGACTTCGATCCCAAACCGCGGGTCCTGAGTCCTAGGACTATTCCTATCATGAAAAGCTCCAGCCAGCGACGCACCACATTGGGAGGCGAGCTTCGAAGGGACGTCAGCCTTTCACACCGGGATGCTCTCCGCCTCAGCGCTATGGCAGCCCCTCAAATCGACCGTCCAGATCTGATGCAAACTTCCACCGGCGCAATCCGATAATCGTAATTATACTTTACTTGTATTTCATTGGTATGGGATGGGAAGGTGTTCGGACAGATACCACTTGCTTTATGATATATGCAACCACACAGATGGTTGATCATGGCATGATCTTTGTTTTGAATGGGTTGGCTTGCTTTTCGGTGTATGGAGTACGGTTGGGACTGTACAGTACAATAAGATTGCCTGTCGGCTACTTTTGGTTCAAAGTATTCATTCAGTTCAGTTATTATCGAAGTCGCATAATTATACCGTAGAAGATCGACTCGCAGGTTAAAGCTTAGTAATCCAGATGACGCCAGAGTCGAGCTCATCTATAAAATTTCCGAAGAGGGGATTCATTACATCAAACATTGAACTCTTCAAACCCATCTTTTCACTTCTATAATCCCCCGTCCTTTATTCATACACCAGTACCTACAGAAAAACTAATTAATGAACCTCGCCCTCGCAAGACTCGCACCAAGATCATCAACATCACCACTAACACGCCTGCTCCGTCCATTTTCAACTAGCTCGCCGTTCCTATCTATAACCCCTCAATCCACCATCCGAAGAATGTCTTCCGGCACCGATAAAGCCACCCTAGCCGCAGGTTGTTTCTGGGGCGTGGAACACCTCTTCCGGAAGGAATTCGGACAAGGAAAGGGTCTCATTGACGCGAAGGTGGGATATTGTGGTGGTTCCTCCGAACACCCGGATTATCGATCTGTTTGTACGGGGAATACTGGCCGTGCGTGACCCCTTGCCTCCCTACCATATCGCATATCGTATTAGTATAAGCTAACTGCTGGGATGGAGGGATACAGACGCCGAATCTCTCCAAATAACCTACGACCCCGCGCAGGTAACCTACCGTTCTTTGCTGGAATTTTTCTACCGAATGCACGACGCAACGACGATGAATCGACAAGGCCCAGATGTGGGGACTCAGTACCGGAGTGCGATTTTCACGCACGGTCCGGAGCAAGAGTCCATTGCGAAGACTGTTACTGAGAAGGTTGAGAATGAGTGGTATAAGCAGCCTGTTTCGACTCAAATTGTGCCCGCTGGTAAATGGTGGGATGCTGAGGAGTATCATCAGCTTTATTTGAATAAGAATCCGGGTGGCTATGAGTGTCCTGCTCAGTAAGTCTTTTTGGTTTTTGGTCTGGGGATGGAAATGGACAGGCGCTGACGGGTTGACTAGTTTTGTGAGGAAGTTCCCTCCTCTTTCTGAGTGACTAGGGTCGAGGTTGTGAGGAATAGTTTTGGCTTGTAGGGAAGTCGAGATGTCTTTCTGGGTATACCATCCTGTTGATCATGAACTGGTGGAGGACCTGGGGTGTAGGCATCCCCATCAATTTGATTTGTTGAGACTTCTGTCAAGATAAAATTAAATAAAGCTGGATATCTCCTCATGCTTATATTTATAAAAAAAAATACTGCCATGTCAACTCAACCAGCTCCTTTACACCCATTCTATACATACCCATATGCCAGATCAAACCATCAAAGTCATAGACAAGAATACAACCACCACAAAAAAAGCAAACCGGCATACAAGCTAACACCAAAACAGTGTTTTGCTAAACTGTAATCTTGATTATCCAGGCTACTATGGTTCTATCTATGCTCCTCCCGTATCCAGAAATA
>MVGC01000552.1:0-14103 GCA_003589665.1 Aspergillus sclerotialis | reverse complement strand
AATACTTGGATGCCGCAAAGCCCTCCGAGCTCGAAAAGAATGGCATAACAGCAGTTAAGGGAAAGGAAATTGCCTGGAACGACGGGTTCGTGGAGGATGTTCGTAGAACCCTAGTCGCCTGCCAAATCTTCCTATTCTATCCTGTCTATTATCTGAATGACGGAGGTATAGGTTCAATACAGAACTCTCAAGCCGCATCGATGACCACTCGCGGAGCACCGAATGACCTAATCAGCAACTTCAATCCACTCACTATTATCATCGCCTCCCCGGTCCTGAGTTACGTCGTTTACCCTCTACTCCGCAGATATCGTATCCCCTTCGGGCCGATCAAGCGAATTACATTTGGATTCGTTTTAGCAGCCATAAGTTCAGTCCTTGGAGCAATCCTGCAATGGCGTGTGTACGAAACATCCCCGTGCGGGTACTACGCGACAGGATGCACGGTAGGAACGGGAGTTTCGCCAATCTCAGTCTGGTCTCAGGTTCCTCTTTACGTATTAGGAGCATTATCAGAACTATTTGCAAATGTGACTGCGTATGAAGTCGCATATTCGAGATCACCGAAAAGTATGCGTGGTTTAGTCACAGCTCTGTTTTTATTCTCGAGTGCCATTGCGGCTGCTATTAGTCAAGCTGTGATTCCGGCGTTGAAGGATCCGCATTTGATTTGGCCTTTCGTGGGAACGGCCGTTGCTGGATTCGTTATTGCTGCTGTCTTCTACTGGATGTATAGGCATGTCGATCAGGAAGAGTTTTTGCGAGACGATGCAGAGAGTCAGCAAGGGTTGGCGAGGGAAGGTGAGGAGAGGGTCTGATTTAGGGTTGGTGGAATCATGTGTCGAAATGACTTTTTACTATGTCCTTCTAAGAGGGTTCGCTTCCATTTTGCTATTTTCATTTCTGAATCGACCGGTATTTTGTTAAGTGAAGATTGGAGTCTATGCTCACTGTGTGCGCCTGTTCCTTTGATATCAACTCGGTCCGCGTACCGGATGTACAGTCTTGAGACTGTCGATGCTATCGAAGGATTCTAACCCTCTTTGTCTGAGCGACTCGAGACCCATCAGGTTCAGGCGTGCAGCTTCCTGATCATCAATGGTGTCATGTCTGAACTGAAGCGTGTGAATCCTTTGAGTAAGAGAGGAAACGAGCTCTTCTTTCTCATTCCTATTGGTTAATGCTTCCTGGCGGGCTTCGTGGATTTGTTGCTGTTGACGACGAATATTTTCTTGGAGGCGAAGAATACCATTTCTATATTTGCTGATCATATCAGTTAAGTGATCGTTGTCTCTCTGCAGTCTGCTGTTGCTAATAGAAAGAGAAGATATTTGCTGCTAATGTTGTCACATTCTATTGACATATAAGGTCGACCAACCTGCTCAGCTCGTTGAATGGGTTCCACCGGTGCAGGAACATCTGCACGAGGTCCTAATTTTAATTAGCATTGATACGGCATGTTGGAGTGCGGCTTTACCGAAATTCGTATTGTAGAATCTACGCATCGTATTTTGGCCAGAGCCACTATCTACCAGTAGAAGTATGGGAAGTTCAAGGAGGTGACGAGGCTGGCACATAGGAGCTATGAGCTGAATAGACAGGTGATACGGTGTAGTAATCACTATCTGCCTATAGGGGAAGGAGATGAAAAGTATATCTCAAATATAAGTAATGATGAGCAAAGCGACATCCAAAAAACTCGGAGAGAAAAGACCTAAAGGAAGAAAGAAGGGCATGTGTAACAAATCGAAGTTACTTACAGGAATTCTCCATTATTTATTATGAAAAAGACCTAGATATATTGCGCTTAGGCAACTTTTCTCATGCCTATGTGAACAAAGGCTTTTGTAGATGACTGCCGTAGGTTATCAACACCTTGACCCAACATTTCCCACAAGCAGTCTCCCACCCTCTCTCAGCTTGTTTTATTTCTTCACTTATCAAGGTGTCCATCTCTCTATTAATACCCCCTAGTTCTTCCCAACCTCAAAATCCAGAAAATCCCTCACTCTATCCTCACACTGGGCAACTTGCACGCACTATCTACTGAACTTCACAAGGACAGATCTCCCACGGAACCTGAGCTATGCCTGGCAAGCCTTGCGTCATCGTGGGACTTGACTTTGGGACAGCCTACAGTGGGTAAGCAAAGAGTGATCCCTTCTCCACTCCTTATTATCCTAGCTAATTATGGAAAGGGTCGCCTGGGCATTGGAGGGAAGTCCGGATAGTCTTGAGCTAATAATCACTTGGCCAGGTGGAGGAAACAGTAAGTCTCCCAAACCAAATCCCAAAACGATAATCGTGTCTTATATCTACAGGGACATCGCAAAAAGTGCCTTCTACGATCTCGTACAAAGATGGCGACATGAAGTGGGGGGTTTGAAACTCCCCATTCTGGCGAGGTCCTTCGAGCTCTGAAACTATTGCTAGATGAGGGACAGGGAATGAGTTATGATCCTGCACGCGAGTCGAAGAACATAATCAACAAGATGAATAAGGATACCGTTGACATTGTTGGGGAGTATTTACAGAGGATTGTCTCCCACAGCACTCAGCTACTGGAAAGGAGATTCGGGAATACCCTGAATTGCATGGAGTTGAAATATGTCCTAACCGTGCCTGCAGTTTGGTCAGACAGAGCTAAAACTTCTACTTTGAGAGCTGGCATATCTGCGGGGATTCCAGCTAGTAATGTTTCCTTGGTGTCGGAGCCAGAGGCGGCGGCTCTCTGAATAGCTTAACACACTTTATCAAGGTGAGATTGAACATTGAAGCAAATCTGCTATTTCTCTTGCTTCAATTAAACTGACGCGTGGAGTATAGAAAGACGAAGTTATCCTGGTCTGCGATGGTGGCGGTGGTATGGTAGTAAGTTGTTCACCGGGCTCAGCATAACAAGCAAGATAACATTTCCAGGACCTCATATCGTACCGCATCAAAAACCTAAATCCATTAAGACTGGAAGAGGCTACAGAAGGAACTGGTAAGCTACTGGTACATTGTTGACTGTTCCTGCTTACAGCAGCGACCACAGGCGCAGTATGCGGATCCCCTCTTCTGGACGAGGCATTTGAGCAGTTGCTAAAAAACACTGTTTGGATATCAAGAATACATGAAAATTCCAGAGGCATCCCGGCACCACGCAATGCAACACTGGCAGGAGCATGTCAAACCGAATTACAATGGCGAGGGCGGTATGGACTTTTCAATTCCCTTTCCTGGGGTAAAAGACAGGCATGCTATCCGTCTGGAAGGAGGATTCCTCGAACTGGATAAGTATGCCAACTGTGTGCACTGTGACTAAATAAAAACTGACTCAGGCGCAGTACACGGATTCATTCTATTTTTGAGCCTATCGTCAGAGATATCGAAGAATTGGTGCGTTCACAGTTGGGACGTCTTGCCGCCTCAGGTTATGTTGCTAAGGTATGGATTTTATTATAGTGGAATTTATATGTTAACATGTTTTAGGCTATTCTACTTGTCGGAGGGTTTGGCTCGTTAGAATACCTGTTCCACCGACTACAAGCCGTAAATCCTGCAACTCAAGTACTTCAGCCCCTGAACTCGTAAGTAAATGAATGAATAACTTCAGTTACTCCCAACTAATCTGTCTAAATAGATGGTCCGCTGTCGCCCGGTGAGTGGGATATTGTATAATAGACTGTATTTTCGCTCATAGACCCAGTGGTGCCGTCCAGCATCAGCTATTCAAGGACCAAATCGAAAGTCGCATAGCTCGGCGCCATTATGGTGTGAAATTCAGATCCCGTAAAACTTGGCTTTATAATCCACAAGGGCTCATTTGGGATGACCTAGAGGAAATATGGCTAGTCCCGCATCGAATGAGATGGTACATCAAGAAGGTGAGTAATAGCACCTGTCGAGAAGAGCATGCTAAATTTGCATGCTAACTTTTGAAGGGCACATCCGTTTTGGAGAATGAACGCATCAAAATGGATTTTTGCAGGTCTGTTCGCCTTGATGAAAACCTACGCTTTAATCATACATTGTATGCTTTTAATGAAGACAATGCGCCAGATGCTTTGTCGGCCGGTGAGTAATGGAGGAATTGCGGAGCATTGGCCTGATCTAACGACGATTCCCAGGCGTCTATAAACTGTGCACCTTAAAGACGGATCTTAATGCTATCCCCAAAAACCTATTTGAAAAGAAGCGGAACTCGATGGGTACGTTTTGATCTTGTCATGACGCTCACATCGGGCGGAATCGTCTTCGAATTGGAGTTTAATGGAGTTTCCTATGGGAAGGTAGAGGCACAGTATTGATAATTTGGAAATCAGGGCGCTCATTCCCTAAATTCCTCTACTATTGGTTGAGAGATCCGAGCTAGATGGATATTGAGGCTCAATGACAATGACATATTTTGACTTTGGCAGCCTTCTTATTTCCGTTGTAGTATCATGAATTGCTAGCTATAGAGTTCCCAGTTACCATCAATGTTTCCACCTGCAGGAGGACAGCGGATTAAGCGGCCCAAGCCCGTCAAGTCAAGGGGTTTTGTCCGACTCAAGTCAATCCGACTGATTTTGAGCACTGTCTCACTGAACATAAATCGATGTAACCCAGCGTCGATCAACTCCTTCGGTAGTGTCAAAAGAAGGGCCGAGCCCAAACTACGAGTGATCAGCATCCAAGAAACGCCATATACTCAGCCTAATGACGGCTTGTAAGATCTGCAGCGGGGTAACAGCAGAAAATTCCCGTGAGGAAATACTATGACGACAATGGAACGTGCACTTCGGCTCAGGCGAGTTGGAAACGTTGCATAAATACCCTGAAAACCGAAAAGGAACCTGAAATCACGGCCATTACTGCAACAACAAACGACACGATGCACGTAACATGTCGAGACCAACCCATCCATGCCAATCGGCACCTGCGAGTCATCTGCATGGGAGCAGGTGCTTCCGGTTTATTCATGGCTTACAAAATGAAGACCTCTTTTACTGATTTTACGCTAGATGTTTTCGAAAAGAACGCCGATATTGGTGGGACTTGGTTTGAGAATAGGTATCCGGGATGTAAGTATGCGCTTCCTATCCAGTATCCCAGTTGCTAATATATACCAGGTGCTTGTGATGTTCCGTCGTGAGTGCATCGTAGTTCCAATAGAAGGACATCTATTCTGATTAACAGTCACATCTACACCTACTCCTTCGAACCAAAATGGGACTGGTCTGCCAATTATCCTAGTTCTCGCGAGATTTGCGAGTATTTCTCTAACTTTGCTGACAAGTACGGGCTACGAGGGTATATTAAGCTTCGTCATAAGATCGTAGGGGCTCGGTGGGACGACGATTCTTCAGAATGGATCATCGAAGTCCTCGATCCCCACGGAAATATCTTTGAGAAGCGGAGCGATTTCTTTATTAGTGCAGCTGGAATTCTAAACTCATGGCGCTGGCCAGATATACGTGGACTGAACTCTTTCCAAGGACATGTTCTTCATACCGCGAATTGGGAAGAGTCTGTCGATCTAATCGGAAAGCGAGTTGGGCTGATTGGCAATGGGTAAGGTGTTAAAATATAAACAACACTATGTTAACACACACTAGGTCGTCAGCTATTCAAGTTCTTCCGTCAATTCAGCCGTAAGTTTTAGCATTCCCTTCACCTCATTTCTGACAACTTGACAGGGTTACCGAGCATGTCACCACGTTCAATCGTAACCCTACTTGGATTAGCACACCATGGGGAGAAGAATACCGAACGTATTCCGAAGAAGAGAAGCGAGAATTTCGGGACAAACCAGGGGCTTTATTAAAACTCAGAAGGGATACTGAACGAGGCCTTCTCGTCTTCTTTCCTCTACTCCTGCGGGAGAGCCAGGCCCAAAAGGATGCAGTGCAGTCTGTAATGGATGAGATGAAAAGGAAGATCAACGATGACGATCTAGCTCAGAAATTGATACCAGACTATCCAGTTGGCTGTCGGCGCTTGTCGGTATGTTTTTAACTTGGGGTTGATTTATTAGTTGATTAAGTGTTCTTAGCCTGGTCCGAACTATCTTGAAAGCTTGACAAAGTCGAACGTGACGACTTTCTATGGTGGTATCAAAGAAGTGACGCCGACGGGCTGTGTAACCGATGACGATCAAGAGCACCATTTTGACGTTCTTATCTGCGCCACAGGCTTCGACACCTCCTATCGACCGCAGTTTCCCATCGTCGGACGAAATGAAGTCGACCTTCGAAGAGAGTGGAAAGATGAACCACGCAGCTATCTGGGGCTAGCTGCGCACGGTTTTCCAAACTTTTTCATGCTGCTCGGGCCGAACAATCCCATCGGAAATGGGCCACTCTTGATCTGTATGGAATTGACAGCCTCATATATTGCAACGCTCATGAACCGCTGGCAAAAACAGAACATCCGGTCATTCGATCCAAAGAAGGAAGCTGTAGACGACTTCATGGAGCAGAAGGATTTGTTCATGCAAAAGGCAGTGTGGAGTTCTAACTGCAAATCCTGGTATAAGAGTGGACCGACGGGCAAAGTCACGGCTGTATGGCCGGGTAGCTCGCACCATTATATGGAGACCGTAGCACAACCGCGATATGAAGACTACGAGATCACATACACGACTACGAATCGCTTTGCATATTTGGGGAATGGCTTTAGCCAGATGGAATTGAACCCTAATCTAGATCCGGTCCACTATATTCGAGAGATGGATGATGGCAGATCAATGTTTCCGGAGTTGATGAGTACCTTCAATGTGAAGGATATTGGGGATAAATTGAAAAATGTCTCCTAGTCTTTGTTTTGATCATTCTTGTTATGATTGCGGTATTCACGAGAGAATGCGTGGCTGAATTATTGAATTATGTATCTTAGCAACAATCCATCCCGTTGTATGTGCTTTCATTATCACCAATAAGTAGCCCATTTGCTCGTTCCCCCGAGGACTTCAATGAACTTTTCAGCAATAATTTGGTCCGTCCGCTGGGAGGCATGCAGTTCATCAAACCACAGAAACGAATCATGATTAGGTAGTCGCTTGCAATTCTGGCCGGTAATGTCGCAGTGGTTGTTGAAACCAGTGACATTGGCAGGATGTTTGAGATAGTTGGATGGATTGTGGTAAATGTCAGATATCTGGGGGAATGTAAGTATATCAACCAATTTTATCTCGGGCTTCGCCTCTTACCAAGCTATACATATCCATAACAGCGAAAAAGGCCCCCGGATACCGCCGTTTAATCAACAATTCATATGGAGTCTGGTACTTGAAAACCGCATTGACACTGACCACCTGTTCCCACATCCGGTAGCTGACTTCTGTGATGTTTTGGGGTTTATCCGGCCAGTAGTGATTCGGGCCCACTCCATGATTTTCCGGGGTTCCGTACAACGGCGTCAGCTGCAGCGGAGCAATGTTCATAAGCACGAAGTACCGACCCCCATTGTTATAGATCTGATCGAAAGCCTGGTAGATGCACTCTATATAATCCGGGATTGTCTTTCCGGATACCTGGGAGTCAGTAAGGAATGCGTCCTCGCCCAGATCATTGGTACCTATCCACATAGAGTAGACGGTATCTGCGGACGAGATATCCAAGAAT
Organism: Aspergillus sclerotialis; assembly: GCA_003589665.1. Lineage (NCBI taxonomy): Eukaryota > Fungi > Ascomycota > Eurotiomycetes > Eurotiales > Aspergillaceae > Aspergillus > Aspergillus sclerotialis. The sequence goes on along the minus strand of MVGC01000552.1, from coordinate 6,514 downwards.
GGTTTTCCAGATTTAAGGAGGTGATTACTGTCTGCTACATAGGCTGGCACCTCGTACTCCAGGACCGACGGGTATGGCGCATTGATTGAGTCGAGCATTCGAGGAGTGATTTTGTTTGAACAAACTGCCCCGCTAACGGCGTAGTTATACAGCTTGAGGTTGGTTTTTTCGGATACGTAATGCCCCCAAACATAGCCTCCAGAGGCGGTGTTTTTACTCTGTTGTGTGTTAGTTGTGTACCTGTGATGGAGGAAGGGAACACACGTCTGGTTGTTCCCATCCCACCGGGGGAGGGGAACCGTTGTGTTCAGTAAAGTAATTCAAACGGGATTGATCGGTGTAACTATTCCCAAAAGAGACTAAGCTCTTGAACTGCTGGGATCCCCAAGATCGGAGAGGGTGGGCGTCAGCCAAGTGCTGTCCCAAAGTAAAAATAGCTAAAATTCTTGTCAATTGACACATGGTGAGGGAGATTGAATGAGTAGAGTAAATACATGAAAGGAAGAAGCTTTGGGAGAATATATGTAAGTTACACAATTATTCCGGTGGCCCGGATATTTTGTACTCCCCAAAGCTGTAGAAGTGAGGAGACAAGCAATCCGGATGGGTAAATGGATAAATACATCTATCCAGCAACCAGCCTATATTAACCGTTCCCATGGGGCTAACCCTAATCAGGATTAGCTTAAATATCGTCTTCAACTCCTGTTCTAATAGCTTACTGGACATAGCAGCTCAAGCTACATTCCATTCCCGGTACAAACATAACATCTTCATTTAGCTATTTTTCTACACCAAAATCGTGTATTAGCCCCTGGGAATGGTTAATATATCTAAGCATGTCACTTATACTAGACCCAAAGCCTCAGCTGCGAAGTCGTCAGTCGTTGTATTCCGACAATATATACAGCACTTAATCACTAGACGTGTAATTATGTTTTCCATCATATCCATGTACTGTCAACCATTTCAGTCCATGACCTTCCAATCGCTCCAATGGAACAACCATCGCCATTTGACTCCATGAGAAGTAAGTATTCTTGCCTCCAAACACAAACACCTCGAACCTTCCAACAAATTCGCCATCAACCCACACTCGACTACCGCCAATTACATCGGTCCGTACGGTGATACGACAGTTGTGAGGAACCTTGACCACCTCGTGAGTGGAACTAGTGTCGTTCGTCCAAATCCGGCCTGGGAATCCGACATCGAAGCCTGCCGTTTCAGACACGGAGCGAAGAGGATATTCCCATCCATCGGAGTTGAATGTCAATGTTCCATCGTGAGAAAGAGTAAGAGTGTCGTCTCGCGAGGACAACATGAATGGACCGGTGACTTCCAACTCGAGAGTGTAGTTCATTCCTTTGCTGTCAAGACCAATATGGTCTCCCTTGAAATGTCGTCCATAGTTCTTTCCATTTTTGGTCCATTGCGCTAGCGGGAAATATTCATCAAATTTTTCCGTTGTGATGCGACGATCCAAATTCTGTCCTACAGCGTGAGAAGTGAGAAGGTCGATGGATGAGGATAGAGTCGACTCATCAAGTTTGGGACCACGTTTCCCAGTCCATGATCGAGCCGCAACAACTGGGATTCCATTACGGATAGCGTAATACGCCTCCAGTTGGGTCGTCGCATCAGGACCATTGTCGTTCCAGGCGGCAAGAATAGCGCCACGGACTGTCTTCGCGTCAGGCTGTTCGGTGACGTTGAACGGATTGAAGAGTGAGGGTTCCCATTGCCACCCATCCTTGTTAGCAAAGTTGAGCACACGGGTGTTGTTGAAAAACGGAGGATATGGTGCTGGTACAATAGGCATGTGGTCGTTCTTGAGGGACATATACGCCCACCAGTCTTCGGAGTTAATGAATTCATACCCTTCGTTGGCTAACTCTACAGGGTCAGATTGACCATATTGCCAATGCTGTGTAATTACATCGGATGAGATGGTCTCTGTTTCTGAGGGCTCATATGTACCCCAGATGCGGATACGTTTGCCCGAGATAGACTTGATGTATTCGGCCATCTCATTGACGAATTTGATATAGTCATCCGCCAGCGTCGAGTCATATTCGTCAGCACCAATATGGACCTCCTTTGTCTTGAACCAAGGAAGATACTCTTTCCAGATGGACTTAACCAGCGGGATTGTATCTGGATGTGTTAAATTCAACAGATCTTTCTGTTCCAAAGCCAACTCTGGTTTCCACTTGGTAATAGTCAAGCAATGGCCCGGTGCCTCGATCTCAGGAATGACAGTGACACCTCGCTGGGCGCAATGGTGCTGGAAGTCCTCAAAGTCAGCCTGGGATAGAGTCTCATTCCGTCTCTGTACAAGCGGTTGCAACTCTGGGCTGGTCGGACTCAACGCCCACTGCGAGTAGACGTCCTGCCAAGTCTCATTGTGACCGCGACTAAGGGGGGCATTATCGGCTGCATGGTAGTGGAATTCGGACATCTTGAAGAATGAGGCATATGTGCAGAGATCCTTTAGATATTCGGGGGAATACCATTTTCGGCCCGCATCCAGCATAAACCCGCGCGCGGGATATGCTGGAGCATCCAGTGTTTTCCCAGTCGGAATTGTGGATTGTCCTGCTAGGAGGATTTGCTGAAGGAGTGTTCGCGTTCCCCACCACATTCCTCGCGATCCACTGCCCCGGATGGTGACCTTGTCGTGTTCAACCTGTAATTCATAGCCCTCTTCTGTGGGTTCGCCATTTTCGTAGGTCAAGTCTTTGCCATCAAGTTCCCCAAGAAAGATTCCCGTAGCATCTTTAGGGGGGTTTCGAACAGTGTGAACCCTCCAACGATCCCCGGTGATCTCCTCAAGGTCTTGTTTGAAAGTATATGCGAACTCGTAGGCAGACGGAGGGATGAGAGTCAAGCCATTCTGATCTCTTTTCCAAGAGAACCGATTGTCAATATATATGTTCTTTTCTACTCCCCAAATCGAGAAACCTCCAGGGGTAGATGACTGCCATCCAGTCGGAGGTAAAGTCTGCAATGCAGACACGACAGCCGCAAAGAGGGGAACAAGAAGCATGCTGGGTGATACTTGTGTCTCATGGAACACAAGTTCATAGACGAGAGAATAAATATATGCGAAGGTTACATTAATAAGGCTTGGATATACGACAGGCTGTTTGTTATGGAACAGTTACATTGAAGCTATTTGCGACATCTCCCACTTTTTATCTCGGCAAATAGCTCGATTGAGATCGACATACTTCGTCGCGTGCCTTAGCGTGGGGGCTTCATGACAGGAGCGGACTAGTGAAGCACTAGCCCTAAATCTCACTAGATCGATTCCGCAGATTCACTCCGAACCCCGGACTCCGACAATGCAAGGCAGCTCCATTGTTTCCACATTTCCTGCTGATGGAACTGGGGAATTGTCTTCACATTTCTTACAGCACCAACATAACAAGGCCATGGATGATATTGTCGTTAGTCCTCCTTGCTGATTTCGGGGGATATCTTTCAACACCAGCGCAGATCAAGATCTTCGAGAATATCATCTGTCGTCAGTACTACTCCTCCTCGGATGATGAGAGTGTCTGTAAAGCTGCTCCGATTCAGAGTGAATTGGCCTTCATCAATGGATGGAAAGACACGTTTGCTGCATTGCCAAGTATTTTTGTTGCAGTTCCGTTTGGAGTGTTGGCCGACCGGATTGGTCGTAAGCCATGCGTGTTAATTGGTTTTCTTGGTGTCGTCCTGGGAGAGACTTGGACACGAATCGTCTGTTAGTTGCATCCCGTGTCTGTTTAGTGACTTTGGCTTCTGGCTGATTACTTTGTTCCTGATAGGTTGGTGGCCTCATATATTCCCTCTGCGTCTTGTATGGATATCCGGTCTCTTTCGCATTATTGGAGGTGGAGACCTTGTTGTTACCTCGCTTGTCTGTGTAATGGTAGCAGATGTCTTTTCAGAGGAGGATCGGTGAGTGATGTCTATGCCCGGTCTGTCTCATACTGACGAATGATCAGAGCAACTGCCCTTTTCCGCTTGTCCTCTGTCGTTCTCCTGGCAGATATTGTGGCCACTCCACTCAGCGCCGTGTTTATGACAGTTCAGTCACCATGGATACCCTATCTGCTTGGCCTAATTATGCTCGCCATTGGTTGCATGTTTGGATTCCTATTGCCCGAAACCCTAGACAAGTTTGAGGACCCAGCAGCGACGACCGCCGAGGAAGACCCCATTAAAAAGACCGCAGTTCAAGAAGTTTACTCCAGGATCCGTGATTTCCTCCACTCGACAAGATTTATCTGGCAGAACTGGAACGTCACCTTGGGTCTCTTAATGTTCCTAACAACTACGTTAAGCCGACAGTCAACCAACCTCCTCCTCCAATACTCCTCCACAAAATTCCACTGGACAATCGCCCACGCCAGCTTCCTCCTCTCCATCCGCGGCTCCGTGACAATATTCAATTTCCTAGTCATCATGCCCGCCCTATCCGCCGTCCTAGTAAAACGACTCCACATGTCCTCAATGTGGAAAGACAGGCGAATGTGCCAAGCCATCGGCCTAATTGGGATGCTGGGCTTCGCACTGATATTCGTCGCACCCACACCAGCCACATATATATCAGGGCTTGTCCTCGCTTCACTAGGTGCAGCTTTTGACGTAAACGCGCGCAGCCTAGTAACTTATCTCGTCGCGCCACACCAGGTCGGCACGCTGTACTCGGCTTCTGCCATGGTGCAGTCTCTTGGAGCGCTACTGGCAGGGCCATTGTTTGCGCGACTTTTCCAGTTGGGGTTGAATTTCGGGTGGGCTTGGCTTGGGCTGCCGTTTGTTTTGGCAGGACTGCTTTATGCTCTGGCTACTGGTGCCGTGTGGTGTTTGTCGTTGTCTGAGGAAGGGTCTGAGGATGAACGACGGCCACTGGTGGAGTAGCCGTTAGTTTTGGTTAATGAATAGTGTCTGTAGTGTGTGTATACGTACTGAGATGAGTACTGCCTCATCCGGACTGCGCCTGAAGTCTATAAAAGCAATCTCTATAGAATACACTACAGCTCATCGATTTACCCTTCAAACGGATTCTACGACACGGTAACCCTAATAACCAGAGCCGAGAAAAGCCTAGGACCTCACCTCCACAAGACTTTCTCCCGATACAGTACATCACTAGTATTTCTTATAGCTCTATGAGGATGCCCTACGTACGAGAACGAATCACACTATAGATATATCTATAGAGTATTTACTAAGCCATTGTTCACCAGACACTCAATTTTTGAACATGTTATGTACTAGGGCCATTGTTTTGTAGGTCAAAAAATAAGTAATACGATTCATCAGGTCATCCTAAGCACCACCTAAGGAGCAGCCCCCTTAACCTTAACATAAGCCTGCTTAACCTCTTCCCTGGCTTTCATCTCATTCAGCCATTTCGCAATACCAGGATACTTATCCAAGGAAATCCCAGCAAACGAATACTGTCTAACCCAGGGCTCAAAATGATAATCCACGGCAGTAACCTTCCCAGGAAGAATACTGGCACCACCAGACTTCTTCAACTGACCCTCGAGCACATCAAAGCAGCGATAAGTCTGGGCTTCATACCTCGCAAGCGCATCATCGTTCTTCGTAGAGTGATAGTGTCTGCTCACTCGTCAGATATCCATATATCTCTCGCTCCGGGAAATAAACAAGTTGGAAACAACGGGACTAAGTAAATCAAAACAAACATACCTAAACCAATTCGTCTGCCCAGTCATGGGTCCGAGAGTGGTCAGTAAGAAATACTCCCACTTCTCGAAATCAACCACATCCTGCTCCTTCTGGCTGAGCGGTCCCAGACTCTGCTGCTTATCGTACACCCTCCGGAGGTAGTTCATGCAAGCGCCAGACTCCCAGGAGACGACGCCCGTGTTGGGGTCTTCGAGAGCCGGGACTCGGCCATTTTCGTTGATCTTGAGGAATGCGGCTCCTTTTACCCCGCGCTCCGGGTTGTCGCCGAATTCCCACTGTTGCACGCGGTAGGGGAGTTTTAGGGCTTCGAGAGCAATTGCGATCTTGATGGGATTGGGCCCCGTGGCGTGGGCGTGGAGGACTAGGGGTTGGGTGGCCATGTTTTCTGGATGAATGGGTTGGTTCGATTTTGAAGTAAAGGAAAGAAAAAGGTGGTGGATTTGTTGGAGGGGTTGTATGGGTTTTTGAAGCTGCCTGACGTCACGCTTGATAATCTTCTTCTCCAATCTCCAATATTCTCCAACTACAAGATTGGAGAACTTCCCTCTCTTGTGTGCGATGTAGCGCATGCAATACTTACTATACTAATTCTATGAATGATTTTATAATTCATTAGCCAAGGAAGTTTCGCGGTCAACTGCAATAAAGACAATGGCAGATCCAAACCCAACAACCATTCCACGAACAATGTGGGCAGCCCAACTCATCGAGGTATAGTAGAAGACTTCCTTCCCAACACCACCCACAGCTATTGCCCCATCCCCAAATTAACATCTACCTACCCCAATCAGTACAACAAACCCTA
>MVGC01000551.1:0-14147 GCA_003589665.1 Aspergillus sclerotialis | reverse complement strand
AAGAGAGAAAGAATGAAGGGGGAGGGAAGTTAAGGAGAATTTAGGAGAGGAAATGAATGGCAGCGGTGAGTCGGTGACGAACTGATTGACTGATTGACTGACTGACTGAACTGGCCTGCATGAGAGATTGATTGATCCGGTTGCTTTTCTTTGTCCTGCAGCTTTAGACTCGTTCAAAGCGGGCAATCAATTCAGTCAATCAGCCTTCAACAACTTCAATATCCGCGTATTTCTGGTCATCTAACTTGTCCTCGACTTATATTTGGCCCTCTCACTTTTTCATCTCATCCTCTCCCCTCTTCTGCTTCTTCCACTTCACAATAACCGCCCCGACAAGTTTAGTCAAGTCAGTCAAATGGCCCCTGTCAGCCTTCTGGCTCGCCTTAAGAGTCTCTACTCCAAAGAACCGGGTAAGTGAAAATACACACTGTGTAAATTGTTTGGTCTAGGTGATTTAACCCCTCTAACTCCTGTCTCAAAAGATATCCCCGTTCTCTCCGTCCATTCAGCTGCTCTATTTTCGGTATGTTCATAATTTTGTTGGCATGTCGATCACTCTTCATTACTGGAATCCTTAGAGATCCCGTTTCACCAGTGCTACTAGTGTCGTCGTATTCTCCTTGAAGTTTGCCGCCAGTACCCCACCTGTTTGGCTCTGTTATTAATGTCAAGTAACTGTCTAGATCTTCTTAACATTATGCTATGTTGCGCCTTTTTATATGTCGTCTACTACCAAGCCATCAGCCACTCTCAGTCGAGATGCTCCTTCCGTAATTCGCGCCAGAATCAGGGCCGTCACTTTGTCCTGTATAATTAGCAGCTTTGCCGTTCTATGGCTGATTATTGAGAAGAGCGATGCCTCGTTCTCCGAAGCCCTCAAGCTTATGGGGTGGTGGCCTGTTCATGTCTCGGATGTGGCCCAAACGCTATTTCTAACGGCTATTTTATTTATCGGGCCTCTTTTTGAACGAGGCGTTGCTGAGGGTGAATGGAGAGACTGGCTTAGAGGAAGCAAAATCACCGAGACCCTTGGGGGATGGATCGGTTGGAGAAACTACGTTGCGGTAAGCTTGACTTTTTAAACTATTTGATCTATATGACTGTACTCATGAAGTGCAGGGCCCCATCACTGAAGAGGTCATCTTCCGATCTGCCATTGTCCCACTGCATCTGTTAGCGAGGGTCTCCCCGGGACATATCGTCTTTATTGCGCCCTTGTATTTTGGCGTCGCCCATGTGCATCATTTTTATGAATTCCGCGTTTCTCATCCAGACACCTCGATAATTGCCTCCGTACTCCGGTCTCTTTTTCAGTTCGCTTACACTACCATGTTCGGTTGGTACGCAACCTTTGTTTACTTGCGTACTGGTTCTTTCTTGGCTGTCATCCTGGCCCATAGTTTCTGTAATTGGTGCGGCCTTCCACGGTTATGGGGAAGGGTTGTAAGCGGTGTCTCAGTTAGTCCACCATTTATGAAGGGGAAAGAGGATGTGGATGCTCAAATGGCCGAGACTTCCCAAGGTCAACTCGGCATTGGGTGGACAATTACATACTACACGCTTCTTTTTGCTGGGGCTATTGGCTTTTATTCTGCATTATGGCCACTGACGCAATCTCCTTATGCTCTTGCTTCATTCACAACCAGCTCGAAGTGACTTAATATCGGTACATACTTCGTTGGATAAAAATTCATGACTTATTCCCTCGCCTACTATCTTCTTCCTGTACATGATTTATATAATGTGGTTTCCGACCCCAATACCCTGGAACAATACTGTCCATGGTGTGATGAATGGTGTTGATGCGTTAATCTTGTCTTTAATGACTGGGAGTTTTGGATTGTGGTTAGAGCATGCCATTCATCCCTCATGAAGAATCAATTATATAGTACCTATTATCTATCTGGGTATTTATTTTATCTCCAATGGTCCCCTTGGTCTAGCAATCCCCATATTGTAAAATACTTCCCAAGCACTAAATGATAACTAGGTTACCGGTGCATGCATATGCTACATACTGGAGATTTATAGATTGATGAGAGATTCTCCACGCAAAGTTTTATCTCCGAATCGGTCTCGGAGAAAAACGAAGCTAGACTGGACTCGACATGTTTGACCTATTAGTATCATCTTGCGTCCCTTAATTCTTCATTCCTTTATATACCGTTAGATTTATATTTTCCGACTGGCAACGCACCAGATGAGGTTTAGTTCCAACTCCTGTACACCTATACGACGGTTGGGGGCAACATGTCGCCAGCAACGCATCCATACATTCTCTACCCTCTCGTACCGCTCCAGCTCTCTTCGGACTCGCCTAGATATTCCTCCTCCATTTCCTATTACTAAAACTTGTCCTGAACCCAGTTGCTCATGCCCTCCCACGCCAACCATGCCCGAGGGCCTTGCGATTGACTATGAACAGCCGTTGAATGGGACAATGGCCGCATACGCACAACAGCTTGTTGTCTGCACCGACCAGACGGACTGGACAAGCCGCATCGAGAATGACGGAGAGCAAAAAGGCTGGGGGGAGATGGTGAGAGGATTAAAGCAGTTACTTGGGCGTGGTGGGCAATATGCTGATGTGCGTTCGTTCTACCGGCTCAATCGCTAGGAGAGAGTGCTTGTTACTGACATTCCATCTTTGGCAGCCATTCAATAACATCCTCGTTAGCGCATCCTCCTTCTCCTCAGGCACACACAACCCCTCGTCGTCCGTCGCATCTGCCTTACTATTTCCTAGCTTTAAATACTTCCCCTCAATCCCGACGGCTATATCTTCAACTCCGAACACAGAGACGGACTTATCGACATTTCTACGAGCGTTCCTTCTCCCAGAAAGACTCAACGATATGTATTCATCGCTTCCAGAATCCAAGCGCAAGGAATTAACGCGTGTCCCGAGCTTTGCTCCCAAATTTCCCGATGCGATCGACACCCAGCTTTCTCCAACGATCTTGATATGCGGCCATGGAGGCCGTGACATGCGGTGTGGCATCATGGCGCCTGTTCTCCAAGACGAGTTCCAGCGTGTTCTACGCGCAAGTGGCTTTTCGTCGGGGGGCGATGCCAATAGCGTGATTGACGCTCCTGACCACGCTAATATTGGTCTGATAAGCCATGTCGGGGGGCATAAGTATGCAGGAAATGTCATTGTTTATATTCCGCCAGGTATGACCTCAAATCCGCTGGCCGGAAAGGGGATCTGGTATGGTCGTATAGAACCAAAGCATGTGGAAGGCGTTGTAAGTGAGACTGTTCTTGGTGGGAAGGTGTTGGTAGACCATTTCCGAGGTGGGATTGGAGAAGATGGCGAGATTTTGCGACTCTGATTTGGGTGTATAATTGGGTATACTAGACGGCAGTGAAGAGCCACATATATAGAATAATATGATATATCCTGAGGTCTGTCAACAACTTAATAGTATTAATAGTATTATTAGGTATCTACGTACCTAAGTAGGTACCTACCTAGTCTCCAAATGACAGCTTACTAAGTAACCTTCAAGCACGGTCCATCTGGTCCAATTGGAAGTCAGAAAGTTGGAGAATATCCTAACTAAAGTACCTAGGTACTCCAGAAACGTCGTTAAGGCCTCAGTGACCACTGATTCTTCATAATGCCCGACCGGCCAAAATGCTCTCCCTATCACGAATCCAATTGACACCAACCGTACTCGCCCAGTTCTGGCGGCGCAGTTCTCCCCAGAGCGTACGATCCCCATCTACCCGCCTCGCATCAACATCATCAAGCAACTCAAAAAGGCTTGATCTCCTCTCAATCGACAGAAAATGGCAAGCAAAATGGCGCGATCAGCAGCCTCGTGCAATGGTGAAAAAGTCCAATGGCAAACAACAACCCAAATCTTACATTCTAGCCATGTTTCCTTACCCATCTGGCTCGCTTCATATGGGCCACCTGCGCGTTTATGCCATATCCGATGTCCTGGCGAGATTCTATCGGATGCGTGGGCACGATGTTCTTCATCCGATGGGATGGGATGCGTTTGGTCTGCCTGCCGAGAATGCAGCAATTGAGCGTGGTGTTGATCCTGGGGATTGGACGAGGGAGAATATTATGAAGATGAAGGAACAATTGCGCAGTATCTCAACGGATTTTAATTGGGATTGCGTATGTATGCTTTCTTATTCTTTCTAGTAGTTTGGAAGAGGTTCGTGGAATGCTAACTGGCTAATGTAGGAGTTGGCTACGTGTGCGCCGGACTTTTACGAGCATACACAACGCATTTTTCTTATGCTGTATAATAAGGGACTTGCATATCAGGCTGAGGCGTTGGTTAATTATGATCCGGTTGACAAAACTGTTTTGGCGAATGAGCAGGTGGGTCCTAGATCAAGGAAGTAGTGGACTACAGGCTGAACGAATCTAGGTTGATGCAAATGGATTTTCGTGGCGCTCCGGGGCAAAGGCCGAGCAAATAATGTTGAAACAATGGTTTTTCCGCATCACCGAATTCAAAGAAGCGCTGCTTAATGATCTGGACTCGCTAGTAGATGGTTGGCCTGAGCGAGTCGTATCTATGCAGCGCAATTGGCTTGGGAAATCCCACGGCGCAAAGATTAATTTTCCTGTCATTACCGAAGGGAACGATGGTAAAGAGCTTGATATAAGTGTCTTTACCACACGACCAGACACTTTATACGGCGTCGAGTACCTTGCTCTTTCCTTGAACCATCCCATAGTGCTGGACAGCGCAAAGAAAGATGCGGCTCTTAGGAAGTTCCTGGATGAAGCCGCTTCGCTTCCCCCTGACTCAAAAGCTGGTTATAAGTTGTCTACTGTCAGTGTCTCAAATCCCTTGCGGATAATCGACAAAGAGAGCCCTCACTTAGATCGGCCTCTTCCGGTTTTTGCTGCACCCTACGTGCTCAGTGGCTATGGAGATAGTGCAGTTATGGGTGTCCCAGGACATGATTCAAGGGACATGGCATTTTGGGAAGAGAATGCCAAGCCCGAATTTATTTCAATTGCCATCAGTTCTGAAAGAACAGCCGAAGCCAACGATGATATCGAAGCCAATCTTGTTCCTATGTCTAAAACGAAAGCGTTCACCCAGGAGGGTTTTCTTACTGCGAGATGTTGGAAATATCACGGTCTTCATTCACGCGAGGCAAGCAAACAGATTGTGACCGACCTCAAACAGGTTGGTCGTGCTGATTTTGCGGAACAGTGGAGACTAAGAGACTGGTTAATCAGTAGGCAACGCTATTGGGGTGCCCCGATCCCTATCATTCACTGTGGCGATTGTGGTACTGTGCCAGTGCCTATGGATCAGCTTCCTGTCAAGCTTCCCAAGATTAAGGGCGATTGGCTCGAAGGGAAGAAAGGCAATCCCCTCGAGGCTTCCGAGGACTGGGTACAGACCGAGTGTCCAAGATGTGGAGGGCGTGCACGACGAGATACGGACACTATGGATACATTCGTGGATTCGTCTTGGTATTTCTTACGATTCTTGGATGCTGCGAATAACACCCTTCCATTTTCTCCTTCATCAGTGCGACCAGTGGATGTCTATATTGGCGGCGTCGAACATGCTATTCTGCACCTTCTCTACGCTCGGTTCGTTTACAAGGTTCTTTCTCAATCAGAACTATTTCCGGAGATTGCTAAATCCGGGAATGTGACAGCACCCGCAGAACCTTTCAAGACTCTTCTTTCCCAAGGAATGGTCCATGGTAAAACATTCTCAGAGCCATCGACTGGCCGATTCCTTCATCCTTCAGAAATCGATCTTACAAATCTAGACAAGCCACTTATCAAGGGTACTCAAGTGATGCCAAATGTATCGTTCGAGAAGATGTCGAAAAGCAAACACAATGGCGTAGATCCAACGGAGTGTGCATTGAAATATGGAGCCGATGCCACTCGTGCTCACGTTCTTTTTTCTGCTCCGGTGAGCGAAGTGCTCGAATGGGATGAGGCAAAGATCGTAGGTATCGAGCGTTGGTTTGGTAGGCTTTGGAAGTTGGTTCTTGATGCCAAAGAAAAACTGGCTATGTCATCATTCGTCGTCTCTGAAGATGATTTGAAGTCTCCGGGCGGTCATGCGGCGTCACTTCCGTCGTTACAGGAGCTTGATGACACCGATTCTGATGCGGTTCTTTCCACTCACAATACCATTTCTTCCATCACAAAGCGCATTGAAACAAACCCCTATGGGCTCAACACCGTCATCTCCGATCTTATAAAGTTGACTAATTCTCTGACATCTTCCGTCCCTTTGTCGCCCCAAGTTCTTTATATTTGCCTTTCATCCCTTCTCCGGCTACTTGCTCCAGTTGCTCCGGCATTGTCATCTGAATGCTGGGAAGTCCTCAACGGCACGGTTCTCCACAGGCCTCGGCGGCAGACCGGGGTGGAAGCCGATACTCCGATACCGGAAATCTTCACATCTCCGTGGCCAACACCTCTCCTGACACCAGAGCAAGCTCAAATCCTGACCGGTCGTGGGGCGCAAACTGTCGCAGTGCAGATCAATGGCAAACTGCGATTCACGACCACGGTCCCGCGGATGCTATCTCCAACAACGTCCAACGAACCCAGTGGAAAATCAGACACGGTGACGGGCGAACAGGACTGGATTGTCAGCCGGATTCTGGAGTCAAACGAAGGTCAATTATGGTTACGAGAGAAGAATGACTGGGAGAAGAGGAGGCGAGTGATTGTTGTTAAGGGGGGAAGCTGGTGAATGTGGTTTTTTGACCCGCTGTCTCCACTGCGGAACTGGAAGAAGAATGGCATGATCATGTACAGAAAATGATGTCTGTAATCATAGAATACCTTTATAGATGTTGATGGGCATGTATATTAGATTGGAGTTAAGAAAACTCGATACCCAAAGCATAATGAAAATTGGGGAAACAATACGATCCAGGCCAAAGGGAGAAAGTATGTCATTGGCGGGCAAAGTTCGGGGGAACCTCGTATGTACACAATGGAAGCAAGTCGAAGGTGTAAAGACGCGAGTGTCAGGATTGGAGTGGAAAATAACCTAGTGACCTTAGCTATGTGCCTAGGTACCTTGGTAGTGGTCATTGTGCTACCTAAATTGGGTAGGTAGGATTCTTCTATCTTAGGTAGTTGGGGTTGAGCATATAAATGTTCCCCTCATGAGGGGGAGGGGAAGCGACAATTTGGAGAACTACCTACTCTTACTCTTACCACAAACTAACCCCGCACGTCTATGAATTAGCTACATGCGGGGTTACACTCTTTTGCTACATCTGCAAGTGCTTCTTGCCCTTCCGTTCATTCCTGTTGGTTCTTCTCCTCCTCTCCTCTCCTTGCTCTCTCTCTCCTCTCTCCAACTCCAATTCTCGGTTCCTCGCTCAATTATATATTTAGCCGCTTTCTCCCTCATTCGTATCTTCTAGTTTATCATCCCTCCCTGCATCCAGTCCAATCCAATCCAGTAAGTCTATCCATGTACTTTCGTACATCGCGCCTTCCTTCAATCATTATCAAGTGTCTGATCCTACCTACCTATCTACTATTTACATTAATTATATTCCTCACAAGTTTATAATTATTGCTAATTGCTCAACCAGTCCTAAATTTAGATCAATTGAGTCCCTGTGACTATCATCTTCTGCCAAAATGGTATTCATCCGCTCTCTCTGCCGTAACTTGCAACGGCCAGCCACATCTCTCTCTTTCCCATTGGGGAAAGGGACCTTGAGGCCAGCCAGTCCTTTTAGGCTGTCTCCTTTGGGGACCGCTTCTGGTGCGCGCACGCTAACCGCTTCTCGCAATCTACAGGGTAAAGTTCTTCTCGTCCTCTATGACGTAAGTATCTCTTCACCCCATACATTCCTAGTTGTCGTGTCGGTTGCTAATTGAATTGTATAAAAGGGTGGCGAGCATGCCAAACAGCAGCCCGGTCTCTTGGGCACCACCGAGAATGAGCTTGGCTTGAGAAAGTGGCTTGAAGATCAGGGCCACACCTTGGTCACCACCTCCGACAAGGATAGTGAGAACTCCACTTTCGACAAGGAGCTTACCGATGCCGAAGTCATCATCACTACCCCGTTAGTTTGAATCCTTGATGCTGCTAGTACCTTCGAGACCGGAAAATTAACCAATTGCCACAGCTTCCACCCTGGCTATCTCACCGCCGAACGCCTCGCAAAGGCTAAGAATTTGAAGCTCGCCGTCACTGCCGGCGTTGGATCTGATCACGTCGATTTGAATGCTGCCAACAAGACCAACGGCGGCATTACCGTCGCCGAGGTTACTGGCTGCAATGTTGTTTCTGTCGCTGAGCATGTCGTCATGACTATCCTCACTTTGGTTCGCAACTTCGTCCCAGCACACGAGCAGATTAGCCGTGGCGAGTGGAATGTTGCCGCCGTCGCCAAGAACGAGTTCGACCTGGAGAATAAGGTGGTCGGAACCGTTGCCGTTGGTCGCATTGGCGAGCGTGTGCTGCGCCGTCTTAAGCCATTCGACTGCAAGGAGCTGCTTTACTACGACTACCAGCCGCTTAAGCCCGAGGTTGAGAAAGAGATTGGCTGCCGCCGTGTCGAAAACCTGGAGGAAATGCTTGCCCAGTGTGATGTCGTCACTATAAACTGCCCTCTGCATGAGAAGACCCGTGGCTTGTTCAACAAGGACCTGATTTCTAAGATGAAGAAGGGTATGCTCAGCCTTTTTGCATGGACTCCTTGAACAGAATCGCTAACTTACTCAGGCTCTTGGCTTGTCAATACTGCTCGTGGTGCCATCGTGGTGAAGGAGGATGTCGCCGAGGCCCTCAAGTCTGGCCACCTGAGAGGCTACGGAGGAGATGTTTGGTTCCCGCAGCCCGCTCCCAAGGACCATCCCCTCCGTTATGCACAGCACCCATGGGGTGGTGGCAATGCCATGGTTCCTCATATGTCTGGTAGCTCCATTGATGCCCAAGTTCGCTACGCCGAGGGCACTAAGGCCATCTTGGATAGCTACTTCTCCGGCCGCTTCGACTATAGGCCTGAGGACCTTATTGTCCACAAGGGTGACTATGCAACCCGATCATACGGCCAGAGGAAGTAAATGTTTAGCCATGTTATGAAGCAAATGGTTGTCTGGTTCATGTCTTCTGACTCTTCTGGCATTATTTTTGAGACAGAAACAGGATGTTTGCGTGTTTAGCACTTGCTTTTTCAGATACCTTGAAATACATCTTCAAAAATTTTCCGGTTATGCTAGGTGTTTTAGCTTATCGTTTACCCTCAAAATGTCCAATTGTATTGTACCTACCTCGAAGAAAATCACTGCCGACTTCGAAAGCCACCTGAAGACAGCTGTAATCAACGATAATCCCGTCTGGAGTGACTGATAGGTCCTGAACGATAGAGCTTCGACGCTTTTGCGCGTCCTTTATAGCTTTGGTGATTGAAGCAAACTCGTGGAGTCTACGACATTCCTGCCAGGAGGGGTGATATCCGGTGTGGCATTCCCTAAAAGGCCACTAGAATTTCCAATAATTTCTTCGCAAATAGTTTGTCGAACTATATACATATCGAAGATGAGCATGGAAAACCAGTCCCAGAAGGTCGCAACGGATAGATACCTGCCACCAAATGAGTTCAACCCAAATGCCAGATCAGAATTATAGTGCAGGTGGTCTTGTGAAGTTGCTCTTTCGCTTAACGCCATTGAAATACGATCAAACAAAATAAAGTCATCCATGATGTGTGCGCTGATGCTCTGGGCTATCAGCCTCCTCATCGCTATCATCCATGAATCCTTCTTCTAAATCTCGACTTAGTCGACTCTCTGCCTCGACAGCACTACTGCGACGTCGCTCCAGGGCCTCCCTCCGAGCAGGATCCATGTTCATTCCAACCATAATCTCACCCTCCTCATCATATATACTGACATTATCATTCTGCTCATCAGCCATTCGATTTCGTCGCCATGTAGACGGTAGAACCAAGCGAACTACAGCATCGGCGATCCGATCTCGGAGAGATGACGTGTGTGCGGATATTGCATGGAGAGGGAGATAGTGAGCATAGCGTTGATGATAACGGCGAAAGAATGGAATAATCAGGAATGAGAATAGTAGGTAGATTGTCAGGGAGATCGCAGCGGGTATTATGATGGTCTGAGCCGTTCTTGTGAGTTAGTAGATAAATCGATCTGGAATGGCGGCTATATCCTTGGTAATATTCTCAGATACCTTTGCAAAGCTCATTGACGAGCCCATCTTCAAGCAACCTTTCCAGGTCAGTCCTTGCTCACCGTATGAACAGGTATCTGCATATAGAGCGGGTCTGCAGGCGACAATAGAGTAAGAAGGTTAAGATGGGAAGAAGATCAGTCAGTGCTCGCTCATTCCTAATGGCATCTGGGCAATATATACAAGATAGTATCCTGATCACTGCAACAAGTAGGACCTGACTGTACTGGGAAGTATCGAATTGAAAATCGTAGTCTATGAACCTTACGATCTGGTTCGTCCCAAGCCAAGGTCACGTGTAATACCGGGTGCGATATGGTCACGTGCTTGGTCTAGAAGGCGGTTCCTCCATTCAGAAGAGCGCAAACAACCACCCCCCCCCCCCCCCCTAATATCTTGTCATGTCCCTGTCTCACTTCCCCCCATCTTGATATTATCTGACATTTTGCTGGATTTTGATCTACTTCGCTCTTTCTGTGGTCGCCTTGCTGTGTGCGTGCGTGTGTGTGTTGTTGCTGGTTGAGGCTAACCTCCTACGTTTCAGTCCTGTACTACGCCTGTGGAGTAATAGGTGTCAGCGGTCAGGAGTGAGGCCCATTGTATCCGAGTTGATTTGGATACTCTGCATTCATTTCACAGATTCATGCCTAGCAAGTCGTATCGCTTTTACTAAGGAAAACCCTCTGGGGGTGGCGGAAGTTCGTTGTGGATAAACGCCCATGCTGCGCCTTTCATTTCTCGACTATCGCCTGTCAGCATGCCAACCTCCACATCCGCAACTGATAAATCCAGACAAACCTCGGCCGGCAAATCATTCTTCGGGAGGAAGCTGCACAAGGAGAAACCGGTCGAGGATCGGTATGACGGGCATGGTGGACTCGAGAACCTAGCGCCTCCAGGAAGTGCCGCTGGTTCTCGCTCGTCACGGTACTCAAAAAGGTCCTCTATACAACCTGTTGAAATGGGTCATGAAATGGATCCAAGCGCCCTAGCCACGAATACAGGGGTTATTACTTCGATTCCGTTCGACAGTCTACCGTCTGACACCAGGTCGCCTATTCCTGTGGATTCTATTTCCAAAACTGAGAAATCATCCCGCAGAGATCCGTCGCCTAATAACATTGCTAAAAGCGGTGGTGACTTCCACCAATATCCAGCATGGAATCCAGCGGCGGTGCAACAGGTTCAGTATTCGTCACATCCCACCGGGCCTCGTCCGCCTCCGCATACATCAAATATGACAATGGCTGGAAGTTCGACGGGGGATAGGGGTGCCCGTTACCAACAATGGGGAAGACCGGGGAGCTCAACAGCAAACACAGGGCTTAGTCACAACTCTTCGTCAACTCTTGATTCTTCTGCCAATTCACGCATGTCGATCGACCAAGCAAGCATTCATTCATCCGTTTCCTCCAACCCTCGAGCGTCAGGTTATTTCTCCTCGGACGGTTCTTCACGTACCCTCAAGACCTCACATTCCGGCGATAGAACCACATTATCCTCAAATGGAAACTCTAGTCGATTTTCGAATGCTCCGTGGCCGCCAGCACCGCAACCTTCGTCAACACCGTCTGCTACACCTGATCAATATCTCAGTCGACCTAGGGATGATCGCATCGTGGATCAACTTTTTCTTGACTTAATGCAGAAGCGAGGCTGGCAAAATCTCCCTGAGCAGGCGAAAAGGCAAATGCTAGCTTACCCAGCTTCCAAAAAGTGGACCCTTGTTCATCAGGACAGGTTGACTGAACTGCAAGGAGAACAGAAACGACGGCAACATGCGCGATATACTTACGGGCATGACGCGCCCTCGGGACTTCTCGAGAGGGCTGATGAAGAGGGAAGTCCCGAGTGGTATGTCAAAAAAGTGATGGATGATACTATCACATCCAAACAGTTGGCCAGTCTGAGTGTTAGTTTACGAACACAACCTATCAGGTGAGTTCTACATCCCATCATGCCTATCGGACAAGCTAATTTAGTCGACAAAGCTGGGTCAAAGCATTTGTTGAGGCTCAAGGCCAAGTCGCTTTGACGAATGTTCTTTCGAAGATTAACCGCAAAAAGGCTTCGGGACCTGTCCCAGCTCCCCCAACCGGCGATAAGGACTTAGACCGTGAATATGATATTGTCAAATGCCTGAAAGCACTAATGAACAATAAATATGGAGCAGATGATGCTCTCGCACATCAACAAGTCATTGTGGCCCTTGTGAGCTCGTTATTGTCGCCACGGTTAAACGCAAGGAAGCTGGTGAGCGAAGTCTTGACATTCCTCTGTCACTGGGCCGATGGACAAGGCCACCAGAAGGTCCTTCAAGCGATGGACCATGTCAAGAACCAGCATGGCGAAACTGGCCGTTTCGACGCCTGGATGCGCATTGTCGAAGTGACGATTGATGGCCGTGGTAAGATGGGCAGCTTAGTTGGTGCCAGCGAAGAGTACCGCAGTGGTGGAATTGGCATGGAAAACCTTCTCATGGAATATGCCGTGTCTACTATGCTTCTGATCAATATGCTGGTGGATGCGTCGGAGCATGACTTACAGCTACGATGTCACATCCGGGCCCAGTTCATCTCCTGTGGTATCAAGCGGCTTCTGACGAAGATGGAAGGCTTCCAGTACGAGGTTATTGACAAGCAGATTGAACGGTTTCGGGAAAACGAAGCCATTGATTATGAAGATCTCCTACAACGGGAAGGCAGCAGCATAAAGGATAGCATTGAAGGGGAAGTAAAGGACATGAGTGATCCTCTACAAATCGCAGATGCGATCAACTCTAGGATCAATGGGAGCCGAGCACATGACTACTTCCTTTCGGCCATGCAGCATATGCTTCTCATCCGGGAGAATTCTGGGGAGGATGGTCTTCGAATGTTTCAACTTGTGGACGCCATGCTGAGCTATGTTGCCATGGATAGGCGACTTCCGGACCTTGACCTCCGACAAGGGCTGACCTTCACTGTACAAAGCCTGCTGGACCGGCTCCACACTGATGCAGAGGCAAGGCGCGTGTATGATGAATCCTTAGAAGCTCGCCAGATCGCGGAGGCCGCAATCGCCGAGCGTGATGAAATGAAGGCTCAGGTGGAGCTCGGCGCGGACGGCCTGGTTAAGAAGTTACAAAAACAGATTGACGAGCAGACGGGCATCATAAAGTTGCAGGCGAGACAGAATGAAACGTTCAAAGCCGAACTTGCCGAGGTTCAAAGACTCCGTGCGCAGGAGCTGCAACGGAATGAACTAGAGACACGGGAGCTTTACCTGATGCTCCGGGATGCTCAAGATATAGCCGCCTCGAACGCCAAGAAAAACAACCTCGCAGAAACCGATCCATCGCAGATGAGAGGTATTCTGGACCGTGAAAAGCTCCTGGAGAGATTAGAGCGACAATTGGAGAGAACAAAAACTCAGTTTAAGCTGGAGGGCAAAGTCTGGGGTCAACATGGACCATCAGACCGACTACGAGAATTGCGTGAGCAGATGGACGGCGACGTGGAGTCAAATGAGGACTTCCAGGAGCAAGCCCGCCGAAATTTGGATGCTAATGCTCTTGGTTCTGTCCATCGGAAGAGAAGCCATGTTCCTGAGCCTGATGCTGAGCGTCGTTCTCTGTCTCCGCTTGATGAAGATGAGGAAGTTGTGTACGAGAAGCCACGCCTCGTAGAGCTTCAGCGACCTCGCATGAACCCTGCTCAGGCAACTGGTCTACTAGGGGAGATTGCCATGAAAGTTCCCAAAATTGATGCTGTTTCTGCAGACGATGTGGCTACGCCCAGGCCAATGTCAACCGAGAAAGCAGAAGACAACGTGGCTACTGAGAGTGACGAGGGCCTTAAGGCTGAGAGCAAAGCTGAGGAAGAAAGCAAGCTACTGCCTCCGCCGCCGCCGCCGCCGCCGCCGCCGCCACAAACCCTGGCTGACTCTACCAAGACCGCTCCACCACCTCTCCCTCCACCT
>MVGC01000550.1:0-14176 GCA_003589665.1 Aspergillus sclerotialis | reverse complement strand
GGTTTTGATGATTGTTTGGGGATTGAGGTGTTGGTGGGTCCATGGCTATATGTGGAAATGGAGTTGGTTCAATTTGTTAGGTTGATATATATGTAGCCAGGGGGAAGTCTTGCATTGTATATAGGTTCGTAGACGCTTGAAGACGTTCAATAGTTAATGAGAAGTTGATGCAGAAAATTGAAAAGGCAGGAAGAAAGTACTGGCTTATATACCCAGCCAAGGGAACAAGGTCATCAAGACAATATAAATTGTTTCTATGAAAAGCCGAAACATCCCAAAATAGTTCTTTGTGTGTAGGTACAGTACTATCTCCAGGCTTATCATAAATGAGCATTGCCCTTTGTCCATATCCCTGGAGACGATATCCTTTGTTTCCAAAATAAGAACAGACGGAAAGATAAAGCAATATATAATCGTAACTCATAGCTCGTCATATCCATCAAATAGACATACGTAACCAAAAAATTATGCACGGGCAATAGAAACCCCAGCCATGTCCTGCTCCAACTTCGCTTGTTCAGATCCAAAAATATCACCATGCGAACTAGTCAACAAAGGTAGACCAACGTGCTTATTGATCCAGTTGATGACAGCATGATGCCAAACGAGGGAATTCTCAGGATTCAACACCCAGTGATTCTCATCCGGGAATGTGAGGAAGGCACTATCGACACCTCTCATTTGAAGGACGTTGAAAGCGGCTAGGCCCTCAGCAATGGTCAACCTGTAGTCGCGTTCGTTATGAATAATCAAGTGTGGTGTCGCCCAGTTCTCGGTAAAACGGGAAGGATCCCATTTTTCCCATTCTTCTGGGACTTTCCAAATTGGACCTTTTAGATCGTGAAGTGGGAAGTATTGCTCGTCGCTGGCAAGTTGAGAGGTCATGCTGAAGACTCCGTCGTGGGTGACGAGCGCCTTGAATTTGCGACCGAGTGGATGTCCCTGAATCCAATTCATCATGTACCCGCCATATGACGCGCCTAGAGCCACTGCTCTAGAGGTATCCACATAGTCTAGATGACTTTCAATATACTCAAAGCCCTTCACAAGATCGATATACGGTAAACCGCCCCAGGAACCACGGATCGCGTCTGTGAACGCTTGGCCGTAACCGGTGCTCCCAGTTGGATTTGGTGCAATCACGACGTAACCTTGTTCTGCGAATACAGCCGGATTCTAGCGTGTACTCCACTGATCATTCCATGCTCCTTGCGGACCGCCATGAATGAGATATGCAAGGGGGTATTTGCTGCCGGGTCTGAAATTAGATGGCTTCACGACCCATGCGTGGACACGGTCCTCGGCACCCTGAAACCAGATTTCGTCTACCTGTGAGCGAGCCAGACCAAATGAGACACCATTCCGGCTCAAGGACGACACAACATTAACATCACGTGTGCGAGGATCGATAATGGTCCATAGGCTATTGTCCACGAAACTGCTACCAGAGATGAACAGTTTTTCAGAGTTAGCAGCAGCGGGAACAGCGCTGCTTACGGATCCAGAGTACGTCAGTTTTCTGAGTACATCGGGCTTCGCTAGTTGGACGTCCTCGAGAGAAAGCTGGTAAAGTACCACACAGCCCATTTCCTCGACGTGAATAAGCAGCGACTGATCATCATACGCGAACGATACCTCTGACGGACTGAGATTCCACAATCCCTCACCATCGGGAGAGGCAAAGACCTCGACCATCTCCCCGTTCCAAGGGTTCGGCACGTACATAATCCTATTCTTGTCGGACTCGTACCCATCCTCTCGCATCGCTAGAAGAACAATGGAGCTACCGTCCGACGAAAGCGCAGGAGACGACATTGCTCCGCGGAGACCAGCTATTCTGCATATTTTGGAGTCCGACGCCGTCATACTCGTCCAGCTGAACATTGGACAATAGTAACAAGAACAAGCAGTGTGAGTAGCGGGATTGACCCCAGGATCTTTGGCAACAAAGGAAATTGCCGTTGGACTGATATCAAAGTCACCGGAACCCCCAAGAGGCGGCATAGGGCACTCCACCCCCGTCAAACCAGAAACAGCAAGCAGATTCGTAAGCCCGGAAACCGAATACTTCCCCGCATGCCTCGTAGCCGGCGAAAAGGGCGCCTGCTGAAGTAGTCCATACCAAATCGCATTCTTCTGCGGAGTGGTATAAGCATCCCAATGCCTCACAAAAAGCTTGGTATACAATTTCGCAGAACTAAGCGGCTTTTTGGCATCATGAGGGTTAAACAGCGACCCATCAGGATTTGCCCTTCCAGAAACCGCAAATCCAATTTTTCCTGACTCAACGGTCGTAACTTTAAGATCGGACACCGGACCTGGGACTGTTCCGGCTGTGTAGGATTTATCAGGTTCGCGAGCGTTCGCGATGATGAAGCTGGTGTTGCTGTTTGCCTTTGTCTTTAGCCAGACTAGTTGATCGCTAGTTCCTAGCCATTGCGGATTACTGGCGCCTGGGTCGTTGGTGATTAAAGTTGAATGGCCGGTTGCGATCTCTAGGACGCGGATTTCGTTTGTCTTGGGATGTGAGTCAAATGAGTAAGATGTTTGGGTGTACACCGCTAGAGTACCAGATGCGTTGGGGACGGCGCTAGACCGGCGTGGGGCTCCGAGGAGGACCCTGGATCAATTAGCCGATTGAAAGAAGATTGAAGGTGTGACTGTTCTTTCTAAAGGCCCTTACTCAGGAGTGAATTTCATAGCTCGGATGGTCATATCAAACAATGCTAGTAGAAATCAAGCCAGATGATTAGTTAGATATATATGAGAATAATAGAAATAGTTTCTGATATATAGGCTAGAATAAATATGAGAGAAGAAGAAACTAGCAAAGAGACGGTGAGAGAGCGAAGGAAGGAAGGGAGAAGAGAGGGGATACGTGACCCTAGGGTAGTTTATAGCTACAAACATGTCAGGTGAATCACTCCATCAATGATCGACCCGCAGATCAGGTTACATCAACAAAATTACTCTATTCGGGTTTCGGTATAGTTACAAATTATTCCCAAAATAAACCATCGCTTTTATATCCCTCCTTACTCTTCTTCTTCTTCACTTTCATCCTCTTCCATTCCCTCCGCAGCCGTAATCGTAAATGTAGGCGCCTGGTCAACCCCCACATAACTATCACTCATCAAGTACAGCGTCAATTCATGTTCCCCAGGCGACGGCACCACATATTCCAGTCGCAACTCCAACTTGCGACCGATTGTAACTCTCTTAATCGCAAGCAGCGACTTGGTCTTTTCATCTCCGACCACCAGCCACCAATTCTCCATCTTCTTATTGGGGTAAAATGGTGCGTGCACGCTTGTGTCTGGCTCTTCCTCTTCTTCGACTTCCCGCTCGATCTTGATCTTAAGGTAGGCGGGATCGCCGGATGTGATGTTTTCTGGGTCTTCAACTTCAAAGTCGAGGTCAAGGTTGGGGTATTTGTCGTTAGTGAATGCTGCGGCTTGCGCCAGTTGTCGGTTGTCGAGACCTAATCGCTTGACTAGGGTTTGGTACTCTTTGTTCTCGGAGGGGTCCATTGCTTCCATGAATTCGAAGATATCGTAGATGCTGTGACAGAAATGTATGTTAGCAGCGTTCGAACCACTGTGAGCAGGAGATACATACTTGTATTCGTTAGCCACCTGAATGGCTTCAGGGCCAAAGTTGGGGATTTGCTTCAGAGGACTATCCCGATCCCACATGGCTTGAACCACCATTTGGGACATCTCCATAGCATTCATGGCATTGAGATGACCTTCCGATGAAAGGACATCGACACATGCGCTGAGCAAGTTGAGGACCTTACTGACAATAACCTCCTGGTCCTTGGCAAGATCAAGTGGTAATTGCATGCGCGAGAAATGAGCCTGCAGAAGAACGAAAGCCTTGAAGTGTGGCGAGTCATATGCGACCTGCGACATCTTCACCGGCACTCGGTCGTACACCCTGCGCAGAATGTGGTTTTCATGGCGCCGCATTTGAATCGACTCGAATTCTGTAGCTGACGTAACAATTTCCAAAATACCCTTGAGCTTTGTGCGAGCAGACAGCGACAGCAAGAAGGTTTGCATGGTAATGAACGAGATATTGTAGTAAGCACTAATCATAGCAGCGTTCAGAGGAGATGCGCTGTCATCCTCCTCATCCAGGTCGATAATCTTAGCATCTGTCAACTCCTTCAGTGTGTTCTCGACCAGTTCAGACAAGAATGTACTGAGACCCTCGTGACTAATATCAGTGAGGCCGTAGAAGCTGGGGTTGGCAAGAAGGCGGCGATAGAAGTAGGTATAGGTCATCCAGTCAACAGCATCCTGGGTAGAGGCAATGGTCCTCGTGCTGATCTCCGTGACGAAGGCATCATGTAGATAAGCTTGTAAATGGCTCTCAACCGGAAGCGCCTCGTTGAGGAATTTCTTGTAGTAATCGCGTTTCACAGCATTAACCATGAGAACACCCCGACCAAGTTTATCCTGTCCAGGTCGAGAAGCCTTGCCATACATTTGCAGGATCTCACTAACAGGGTAGTCAATATATCGATGCTCTCGACCCTCGAAGAACTGTGTTCCCATGATGATCACGAGATGTGCAGTCAAGTTCAGTTCCCAGCAGACATCACGAGAGGCAAGGAGCACTTGGATAGCACCAATGGTGAAGAGGTGGGAAACAATTCGCTTATCCGTCGGACTCAAAGCCTCGTGGTAATACCCGATACCGTGGGAAAGAGACTCGGCGAGAGTCCGTTCCTGGATACGACCGAGGAGTGGCTCAAGTTCCTTGACATCAGCATGTAAGAAACGATCCTCATCCTCGTCTGCACCGCAGGCTGCCAAAAGATCCAACGCAGATGCACGCGTCTGCTTACGGCTTGGAACAAAAATGAGAGCCGGTTTATCGGGCGACAACTGCAAAATAGAGTGGTATGCCGGCTTGGCCATAGCAAGCATTAGCGACGGGAAGTGGGGGATGGTGAACGACTGGATGTGTAGCTCCAAGGGCACTTGTCGAGCCAGCGGGCTGAAGTTGTAGATTGTATGCTTATTCGCCCCAATCCACTCACCAATATCGCGAGCATTGGAGAGTGGTACACTCAATCCAACAATCCGCATGCCGTTCTCTGTTTGAAGGGCGATGTAGTGCATGCGAGATACAACCACCTCGTAAACGTATCCCCCATAGCCTCCAAGCATATGGAGCTCATCCGCAATGAACAGCTGTACTGTCTGCACATTCTTCCGCCTCTGCCATTGACGAGACAATACATCCCACTGTGTAGGTGTCGCGAGAACGAGATCTGCGCGTTCCAAGAGCCTGAGGTCGGCCGTTGTCTCACCAGTCAGCTTAACAATGGTCTTTCCGCCAGCCAAATTACCAAGTCTCTTCTCCCAGTCAGCAAGACGTTGGTCGACTAGCTCTTGGAATGGAGCGACATAAACAGCTCGACCACTGTCTCCCTTCGCCCAATGACGAAGCAATGCGAGCTCTGCGCATACTGTCTTGCCACTGCCAGTCGGAGCACCGAGGAACACATTGTCATCTGTATCGAACAAGGACTTGAAGACTTGTGTTTGGATCTTGTTGAAATATTGCCACCCAGGGTATAGCTGTTGATAATCGTCGCGCTTCAACGCCTTTACTGGGGCGCGTTGCATGTCCAGCAGGGGAGTATGAGGCGGGAATCGCTCTGGGAGTATCAGTTTCTGGAAAGACACGGCGATCTTGGTTTCCGAATGCATCCACCGGTCGGAAATCAAGGAGATGAAGTAGTTGGGCGGCATTGGCTCGGTAATAGGGACTGTGAATTCGACAAGGTGTTCATTCACCTCCGCCTCCGCATACTCCTTCCGAAGCATGAACTGATCGTGGAACAAAACCTCCTCGCCATCGCAATCCTCGACCAAAATCCAGAAATCTTGTGCAGGGCCATGGACTTCATCATCCCACACAAAGTTAGGTGTGATGCTCAATTCAACCCGAAGAATTGAGCGAGTGATCGGCTGAACCTGAGCCTGGACTTCCAATCTAGGGAACTTGGAAACAAGGTCGCAGACAGTGCGTCCAGCTTTCGGCATTCCCAAAAGTTCACCCATGCGAGGAGGATCCAAGTCGAAGTAGCTTGCCCACGGCACATCAATCCTTTCAGCCTTCTGCAAAACATCTCTCGGGCAGTAAGGGAATTGGCGGAGGGGTGACATAGTTGGCCACATTCGCTTCTCAGCCATTTTACAAAGATCAAGAGCTGTTTTGGCCACGGACGACCATCCCTTCTTCAGAGCAATCTCGAAGAGCGCCCTCAGAATACGGCCAGCAGATTGAGTGACATAGACCATGTCCGCCATCAAGGCAAGGCCTTCAAGTTTGAGCCTGGAGATATAAGCCTGTAACAAAACGTTGATCTTTGAATGTGGCTCATCAACACCCTCCTTGACGGGAATAGGGACACGGCCCAATAACTTTGCCAACTCGAGCTTCTCGTCTTGGCGGACAGGGATGTATTTGAACTCATCACTCAAGGCAAATACCCGGAAGAGCTCAATAGTGCTGATAGATGGTTGTAAATGTTGGGAGTACGTCAACATAGAATTGTGGCCAATGTAGTAGTGCGCCGCAATCCGTCCAAGTTCAGTAGACTGCAAACGCCCCGTCTTCTTGTCATACTTGACAAGCCCTGGCCTTTCCAATATGACAGCGGCAGAATGAATCAGATCAACTCGCTTTTGTTCCAACGCATCGTCATTCTCATAGTCGGCACCAACACTGTACAACCCAGGCGAGCGAAGCATACGCACAAAGAGATAAGTGTAGCCGAGCCATTCGACACCTTCGTCGCGGCTGCGAACGTTCCCAAGGACGATTTCAGCGTTCAAGTTATCCGCAAGTTTGCTCATCAGTTGACTCTCAATTGGCAGTTGCTGGTTCATGAGAGATAGGTAATATTGGACCTCCGACTGAGCAGTAATAATAATGCCTTCACCAAACGTATCATACTGAGGCCGCCCGGCTCGCCCAAGCATCTGCAGAACATCTTGTGGACTGAGTTCAACCCAACTACCCTTCTCCGGAGAATATATCTGGGTGCCTTTAATGATTACAGTATGGGCAGGAAGGTTGACACCCCAAGCAAGAGTTGCTGTGCAAACCAGAACCTGAATGCTACCATCGGCGAATAGAGCCTGGACAGAGTCACGATCCGCAAGACTCAGTCCTGCATGATGGATACCAAGTCCATAGGGCATCACATCTTTGAGAGATGGGTCATCTACAGACTCTGCTTCTTCCTCCAAGATGGCTCTACTGGCAGCATCGCTACGCAGAATCTGGCCAATGGTTTCCATCTCAAGAGCCTTGTCTCTAATATATCTGGCAGTCTTTGCGGTTTCCTTGCGGGAGTGAACAAAGATAAGCATTTGGTTCTTGCGTTGCCCGACCTGTTCCAGAACCTTGTTGTAGCAAATGTCATTCATCGTCTTCAGCTGCTTTATCGCTTTCTTATCAGTAACACCAATGAACTCCTGCTTCAACGGGCACGGTCTGTAGGTCCCATCAAAATGGAACAAGCCTTTGAGGGGATCAACCCGCAAGAAACTCGCAACATCTCGGTAGTTTGGCAGAGTAGCACTAAGGCCGACAATTCTCACGGGCTCGCCAGTCTGCTCTACTCTGCGAGTAGTTCTGCTGACGATGCTTTCAATGACAGGACCACGGTCATCGTGGAGAAGATGGATCTCATCGATAACCACGAGGCGCACGAGTTTTGTATAGCTAGTTTCGGTGGCCTTTCTCGTGATGACATCATATTTCTCTGGAGTCGTAACAATTACTTGCGTTTCAGCAATTTGCGCTTTGGTGAGTTGGCGATCACCAGTAAGTTCTGCAACTCTAACGCCGTAAGGCTCCAGACGCTTGCCGAGGTTACCGACTTGTTCTTGGACGAGGGCCTTCAATGGCGAAATGTAGACGATCTTAAAGTCATCAAGCATGACCTCTCCGGTTTCAGGGTTGCGGTTCTTGCCGATTTCACGAAGGATACTGAGCATGGCGACATTGGTTTTGCCAGACCCAGTCGGGGCACAGATGAGGATATTGCCATCGTCATGGAAGGCCGCCGGGAAGCACTTGGACTGAACACGGTTAAGCTCTTTGGAGCTGCCGAAGCCAATACGAGCCCATTCAGGTAGCTCAGTTGTGGGAATTGTCCTTTCGCTGGGGTCCCTCTTCCCTTTCGGTGGCGGCACATGGATTTCTTCATATCCTTTGAATGTCCGCTTCGTTGAGCCCTGTGGCAGTTTAACGCTGGGGTTGGTCATAAGGTGGTTTCCTTGGTGGAAGGCGAGGTTTTCCAAATTTATCAGCCTCTTCGGCTGTAGACCACCCATCAGACCACCTTCTGCGGGCTTCTGCTCTTCCTCGGGGGCAGGCGCAGATGGAACATCGACATCCATCAAGTCAAGTTTAATCTTTTTCTCTGGCCTGCCTACGCCTTCTTCTTTAACGCCCTTGCCGCGGAGTTCATCCAAGATAGCTCGGTGTCCCGCATTAACCATCTCATTTTCCACTTCGGCGCGAGCATCTGCATCTTCGGCCACCCTCTTCCAGCGAGTCACCCAAACAATCCTGTCGCGGTTCGTCACAAGTTTTGCCACAATATCTGGATGATCATAATCGAAGAGTTCCATCAGGTCGTTCTCAATGTCTCGAAGAGGTCTATCTGTGCCGTCCTCCGCCTTTCCACGGAGAAGCTCAAGGGCGTCCCTTGCTTTCTCGTGCTGGATATGAGCATCAGAGTATGCGACGCCAGTCTGGCGCTGTAGCCAATAGGCATCAATTTCACGAGCAGGAATGATCAATTCCTTCTCTTTTCGTTTCTCGTCACGGTCCAAACCACCATCAATTACCATTTCCTCGGTGTCAGCAAGGTCTTCAAGATCTCCCCTCTCGACACCAGCTTCCTCGATTTCGGGTTTTTGCTGGTCGTCGGCCTCTTCATCAGTTAACTCATCCTCGTCTTGTACTTCGTCAACAGTTCCCATGCGATCCTCATCCTCTTCCTCATCGAAGACGACTGCAACACCCTGGCGCTCATCCAATTCCGCACCTGCGTCACCTTCTGCAGCTCCCTCCATTTCTTCATCTTCGTCTTGTGCATCGTAGTCGGTAATCTTCTTGCCCAAATTCACAAGCTCATTAAATTCCTTTGGGTTCATTGAGCTACCAAGGAGGTCATCAATCTCTTTTTTCTTATCAAAATCCTTCATTTCTTCATCCTTCAGTAGCTCCAGCACAGCGTCCGCAGCACTTCGAACCACTTCGTGAGGAACATCGCCAAGGTGACCCGCGGTCATGGTAAGGATAAGATCGTAGGTTGCGCGGGTGGCGGGAGTACGAGGACGATACCTCAAGCCTTCAACAACAGCATCAGCAGCAGATAGAATACCTTGGCCTCGTAGTTGGGCTTGTTGTCCCTGTTGGCGCTTCCTTTGTTCTCTAAGTAGGACATCTTCCCCTTCTCGAATCGCGCCTCGTTCAACATCTACCGGTCCAACTGCCTTCTTCTTTGTTTTAGGGGCATCGTCGCGCGCCACCCTTGATCCCATTTCCCGGATGCTGAGACGGCCTGCGAGAGATTCCGGGTCTCCAGTGGGTTCATCGTTGATGCGAGAGACAAAACGACGGTCCGCCTGGAGAACCAGGTTGGACATCGCCGAGTACTTATACTGAGAGATATTTTGGTCCGCCATCTTGATGGATCGTTAATGAATTAAAGGTCTAATGAAGAAACAATTGTCGCGACTGAAATAGTCGGCGGAGTTCAATATCGGTCGGCGCGTCCGACCTGCAGAAGAGAATGAATTCAGTTGGAAAAAAAAGCTTCCAGATAATAAATCACAAACTTGAATCATTCTCCCCCCAACAGGAAGCTCACTTAATGGATGGGCAGTGAGAAAAAGAGGGTATAAGAAAGTTGACAGGAGTCGGAGGAAGTGAAAGGCGGAGAGACTTTTTGCTGTGGCGAACAAAGGCGGAGTGGAACTTTGGAGCTGTTTGTGGTTTTCTGCCGCGTTCCATGATCCCCTGCTTGTCCTCTTCCCATCCCTCTAATAATGCGGGTCAATAGACGTCAAATTACTCAGTTGACTCAGTTTCGCCCTAGAATTGTCGCTGAACATCGACCCTTGTCCTCCTACGACTGTAATGCCCACCGAACCATCTGTCACCATGCACCGCGACCTTCCCTACGCGTCAAAGCTCCAGTGACTCCCCGCCTAGTGCTCAAAAGGAGCGCGAAAACCAAGTCTACTCTGAATTTGAAGGACTTACCCCAGGGAGCTTTAAAGCTAGAGTCTTATAATGATTCTGTTGATCATGCTCCTCGATATCCGGCGGTGGTGCAGGGACACCGCAATAATATGCAGAAATTCAAGAACTGCGTGGTGCTGACAAGAGTAGGGGGCTTCTATGAGGTACGAACATTTATTTGCTTGATACTTGACAGATGGTTAGATAGTTACTATAATTCAAATATCCTGACACTTCTCTAGTTGTACTTTGAGCAAGCCGAAGAACTGGCGCCGTTATTGAACATAAAGCTCGCCTCCAAGAAGACCAGCGCCGGTCCTGTTCCCATGGCAGGCTTCCCTTTCTTCCAGTTAGATCGGTTCCTGAAAGCTCTCGTCCAAGACCTAAATAAATACGTGGCGATTAGCGAAGAGTTTGCCAATACCCCGGAGGATAAATCCCGGTCAGGAGGTCTACTGTTTGATCGTAAGGTTGCTAGGATCATCACACCGGGCACATTGATTGACGAGAAATTCATGGATCCGGCTGAAAATAATTTTTTGTTGGCTTTATATATGGATATCGCATCGCTCGAAGCGCAGTTAAAAGAGCAGAATGATGTCACATCTTCACAACTACACGCACTCTCATCTGCCTCTCAGCGAATAGGCTTGTCTTGGTTAGACTTGTCCACTGGGGATTTTTATACCCAATTCATTACTGCCGAAATGCTTCCATCTGCCATTGCTAGGATCGGTGCTCGGGAAATATTGGTAGATCAGAATCTGCAGGATTTGATAGGTCCCGAACTGCAGCTACTAGTTGGGCAAGACCATCGCCTTATTACTTTCTTCCCGTTTCCCAAAGATATCGCGCCGATGTCACAATGGGGGTCGATGCTCGAAGAGCCCGTTTCTGGAAATGTCACAGACTCATTCACGCCCGAAGAAGTTGCAGCGGGCTATAGTCTCTTGGAGTATATTCGTGTCCAACTGCAGGGGTTGAATATGAAACTTCAACCTCCACGTCGACGGCATTTAGATGAATCGATGGGCATCGATCGCAACAGCTTAAGAGGGTTGGAAATTCTGGAAACCTCCCGCGATGGTTTTGGAAAGGGAAGTCTTATTCATGCAGTTCGACGAACTTCCACAAAAAGTGGAGCCCGTTTATTGAGAGATCGTCTAAGTATGTTTCCTTTTCTTATTCTATATTGAATAGATCTGCTTCTAATCCTTCCTGTAGCATCCCCATCTACCTCATTGCAGGTGATCAACGACCGACTGGATCTTGTCTCTACTTTCATCCAAGATGAGGAACTCCGCGACAATGTAACGCAGCTCCTCAAGCGCAGTTATGACTCGCAGCGCCTAGTTCAGAAATTCACTCTTGGACGCGGTGATCCAGATGATTTAATTTGTCTCTCTAGGGCAATTGAAGCTTCCAAAGCGATCAGGCGGGTTCTGGTCGGCAAGGATAATAGTCGTACCGATAATGTCTCAGGCGTGGAACACTCGCAAGCTCAAAGTGCCCTAACCGCTATGGTTGACCGACTTTATCTTGATGGGCCAAGTACGTTAGCAGATAAAATTATGGCCGCAATCGACGAAGAGGGACTCCTACAGAAGCAGCGCATTGAAGATAGCACAGCTGCCGAAGCAGCAACGTTGGCACACGAGGTGACGGTGAACGAAGGCGCACCGGAGGAGCTAGATGAATTGCCTAAGAAGGTCAGATCCAAAAACAACGACCGGGCAGGGAAAGAGGCAGATGAGCAGGTCGCCGTTGATACATGGATAATGAGACGCGATGCTAGTCCAACTCTGAGTGAATTACACGAGAAATTGGGACAATTACAGCAAGAGAAGATTGCTTTGACTCAGGAACTCCGTGATCGCGTAGGTTCAACCACGATATCACTCAAATGGACTCCTGGATTAGGCCATATCTGCCATGTTAAAGGAGCCAAGGTTACTCAGCAGTCGCTCGAGGAACTGGGAGTAACGAGAAACGTGTCATCAACCAAGTCGACTCGGTCGTTCTATCTCCCAGCGTGGACCGAACTTGGTGTTAAGATGGACCAGGTCAGGTTTCAGATCCGCCAGGAGGAACAACAGATCTTTGAAAATCTGCGTCGCCAGGTTATTCTAAATCTGGTCAAGATCAGACGAAATGCCGCGGTAATGGACGAACTTGATGTTGCGTGTTCATTTGCAACCCTTGCTCAGGAACAGCAGATGATTCGGCCGTTACTCAGCCAAGGGACATCTCATAAAATTGTTGGAGGTAGACACCCAACCGTCAAACTAGGACTTGAAGAACAGGGTCGATCATTTGTCAGCAACGACTGCTTCCTCGGTGAGCAAGAACGGATTTGGCTCATTACAGGACCAAACATGGCTGGCAAAAGCACATTTTTGCGACAAAACGCCTTGATCACCATCCTAGCACAAGTTGGATCATTTGTTCCGGCTGCATACGCGGAAATTGGAATCGTAGACCAGATATTCAGCCGTATTGGTGCAGCCGACGATCTCTTCCGTGACCAGTCCACCTTCATGGTCGAAATGCTCGAAACGGCGGCCATCTTGAAACAGGCCACTTCACGCTCATTCGTGATCATGGACGAAGTTGGCCGGGGGACAACCCCTGAGGATGGGACGGCCGTCAGTTTTGCCTGCCTTCACCACCTCCACTATCGAACCAAATCTCGGACATTATTTGCAACTCATTTCCACTCGTTAGCTGATATGACGGAGAGCTTCGACGCGCTGGGAAGGTATTGCACCGATGTTAAGGAGACTGCGTCGGGATCATTCTCATTCGTTCACCGACTGAGAAAAGGAGTCAATCGCGAATCTCATGCTTTGAAAGTCGCGCAACTCGCTGGATTGCCTAGTGAGGTTCTTAAGAACGCCACGACCGTGCGTCAGAATATGAAGGCGAATGCAACATCTATACCCCAGCAAGAACTTTCATCTGAAGCAGCGTGATGATGAACGTAACTGCGTTATACTTTTTATATACCCACTATCCTTTAATCCCCAAGCCCTTGGCACCATACTTTATCCGTTTTGATCTATGTACAATATCGCATTATACCCTAGTCCAAATAGATACCAACAAAGCTTTTCCTGCCATATCATACACTCGCCAGCCTTAAGTCGATGAAAATATATACCGGAAATTAAAGCTTAGCAACTGGACCACCAACGCCATATCCCAAATCAACAGTAATACCTTCCCCAAACGCAGCCTCCTGACAATCCTCATTCCCAACGCCATTCATGAACTGCACAACCAAAAAGTCCACCCTTCTATTGCCGACCACAACCATAGGCGCATGCCAAGTGCCAGCACCATACGTAACAGCCTGATGACCACGCGCAACAAAAGCCTTGAGATTCTTCAAATCAGGGGGATCCTGAATCGTCACAGTCTCCGTCTTCCCATCCTTAACAGTGGTTGCAGTCGCAGTCTGACCCTTCAGCGTCGGCGCAACAACAACCAAAAACACAGGCTCGAGATCCCCACCGGCATGAGACCGCGACGAAAGATCAAGAGGAGAAAAGGTCTGCGTGGTATACGGGTGTCTCTCTAGGATTCGGACATCAAACACCTCTCCGCCACTCTGTCGGTTGTAGCGCAGTTTTCTCGGAAAGCATGAGAACATCGTCATTCTTCCAGCAGAGGGTTTTCCGCTCGGACAGTTCCCGGCATAGTTGTCGAGAAGCGGGGAGATGGGGGAGTATTTCAGGGCGGAGTTCTGGTTTGCGAGGACCGGGGTCGGGTTGCTGGGGTACAGTTGGTTGACGGACGCCGGTGGTACGGAGAAGTCCCGGGGAAGAGGGGGCGTCACTGCTGTTCCGTAGGGAGCGAAGGATTCTGGAGTGAGTGGTTCTGGGGTGAG
>MVGC01000549.1:0-14317 GCA_003589665.1 Aspergillus sclerotialis | reverse complement strand
ATCGACTTCCGCCACAACTACATCAGTCTCTAGTTTTAGATTGTGTTGCATATAATCATACTGCTCTAGCCCCCTCTCATCATCAGGAATATGGTTATCGGTATGTTCGTCGAAGAGAGTCTCGTTTATAGGCACAGTCCGATACCCCACGGCTCCAATTTGGAGCCGGTCAGGTGAATAGATAATTTCGCCGCTTTGGAGCCGGTAATAGCCACCCCGCCGTTCTTCCGTGGCCCTCTTCCGAGGGTTAGGGACCATGCCCTGCTTAGTGTATTCGAAGCCATCATTTATACAGTTGGGGGAGGTATGGCAATAGCGAGTGTTTCCGGCATTTGAGAACAGGACGTTAAAATTGCAGGGAGCTTTCCCATGGCATCCTTTTCCCTTGAATGGACGATTTGAACGATAGAAGTTTCGGACCAGTGACCCTTGAGCTATCGATAGCTTTTAAAAGGTAAGCACGAATTCTTAAAGTCTCTATAAAGTGTAAGTACTGACCACTATTGTGTCCCTGAAGAACACATCGGTTAACTTGGTCGACATCGTCTGACTGCTTAACAGATCTGAATGGGTATTCATCGCAATTCCACCCAGGTTTTCCAAAATTCTTTTCCGAACAGCGGTTGTTTTCACCGCAACCTGCCTTTCTAGCTCGTTTCATTTGCTTTGGCTCTCCAGGTTGATCCCACGTTAGGCTCTCTGGAAGGCCCTGGCAGTTGACCCCTACTCTATGTTAAATAACTTTTAATAGCGGGGAAATGGGGATATTGCTTTACCAAAGCACATATTCACACAGATATCTGCATTTAGTCAGTATAACTGTTAAATGACCTAGGTGCCACGTACCGTTAAGCTTAGGCTTTGAACAATCAAAGATCATGAGTTTGTTGGGACTACGTCGCTCGAGAGTGTTTGAGAATACGCCGACAGTGTAGAGGCCTGCTAGCGTGGTTATAAGGGTAGCCAGATGCATAGTTAAGGTTTGTATAGTTCAAGATAATTATTTGAGTTTTTAACAGACTAGGATAGGACAGCAGACGCGAATTTATAGACGGAGATTAACCCAGGTAATTTTTCGCGAGTATCTACAACAAGGAAACTCTGATAGTCTGTGGAGCATGTCTTCCAAGGAGAAAAGCTGAGATACAATTAGATATTCCATACGTTATGTATATTCGGGTCGTTTCGGTCGATATGAAACAAGTTTATTCCTATTCAGTAGGATAAGATAAGCAGAAACAAGATAGCAAACTCGTGAGGGGGTCTCCATCCTTACCATAGAGTCCTGGCTCGCTCCGTTTGATATAAAACGAATTGATTTGCTATATGCAACGAGCACCGTTTAGGGAAACTCGTGAGGGGGCTCTATCTTGCCATCGGACTCAGATCTCTTCGCTTAAACAAGTTGACTTGCTATATACAGAAACGAGCACCGTTTAGGGAAACTCGCGAGGTCTCTACCTTGCCATCGGACTCAGATCTCGTCGCCTAAACGAGTTGATTTGCTACATACAGAAACTGCACTACTTAGAAAAACTCGTGAGGGGGATCCATCTTGCCACCAGACTATCACTAAGCGAGGTTCAACAAGGAGCTGAAAGATGGGGGATCATTGGCCGACTCCAGTTTAGTAGGATGTGTAGTATTGAGTAATACTGTGGATTATTTACTTGTCTCCATAGTAGGCCCGAGCTCAGGACGTTCACGTATGACGTTGCACTTCCATCTCACCTCAAGTTTGAATCTTTACCATTCCAGTCTCCTTCCTTTAGACAAAACTAATATGGCTTCGAATCTCGACCTTTCTCTACCTTCTCATTTCCCGTATATCAGCGACTTCGATCATTTAGACTCGACAAATTCATCTTTTGCATTATATACTCTTGTCGAACTACCTCAAAAGAAACTTCACGACCTCGTTACCTTCCTTAATGAGGAGATGATGAAGGAAAATGACTACGATCCCGACGCGCCCTATCTCGTCCGTGTCCCGTCCGTATATAATTTCGCTGGAAAAAGCCTCAAGGACATCGTTTACATCCATATCCAGATGGATAAAGAGATAATCCCTAATTCCGGTGGAGATTGTACCGGGGATCTGGGCTGGTACCCATCCGCTTTTATAGTCGTGACCAATGTCGAATGGGAAAAGTACGGTCTATTGTTCGTGTACGCGGATAAAACTGGGCTGTATGAATTCGATTCGGATGAGAACGGAGAAATTAAGACCAATACGGTTATAGCCCAGCAGGGATTACCGATGGATCAGTTCTTCTTCAAACCGAGAGATCCTGAATACGTATTTACTATTCTCTTTAATATTCTAAGTACGGATATGAGTTGTGCAGAGACTAAAGAACAGCATGCAATCCCATGGGAGGAGGACCAGAGGCCTGATGCTAGAGGGGGTGTAATTGAGTGACTAAGGGGACGATGGAAGTGCATGTAACTGTATAAAAAAGATTAAAACGTAACTAGGTAAATAAATGAAACTACATATGAGATTCACCCTCTGTATCTATATGGTTCTAGTTATACCCCTTTGTAGCTGTCTAAGAATTCGGCTAAGCGGATAGGCCGAAGATGCGCTGGAGCGTTCATGCATAACCTTAGGGATCTTGCAGCAAGTCAGTTTTCGATTTTTATGCCACGCTGAACTTAATGGAAAAGTAGAATCGTGGCCCTGAAAAAAGCGTGGCATCTGGAAACCAGGATAATATAAATTGCATTGCCCTTCTAAACCTAAGCTATTTGTTCTTCGTTCTCCTATCTCCAGAAAAACTGGCTTACTTTATATAAATGCCTCTTATACCTCTCAGAACAATAAGAATTTAAATATTTTGGTTAAATCTATAAGCTAACAAAAACAGCCATTCAGTAAGGCAAATTTAGAAACTAACTATTTTTTCCCAGGATATTCTACAGGGATGGATAGAGAGCAGGGACAGAAATATTGGAATATGAATGGTGACGTCCACTATGTATTGATGCACCCAGCACCTAAAGCATATACTTAGGTCTGGGCTTTGGAGTTGGCTTCTCACATATCTCATACAGATATCACTGAGTCTCGCATACATACGCTCTTCGACTTAGCGGGAGAAGTGATAGGGAGTATTAAAACAAGACAACATGCAACGGTAGCATGGTTGCCTCATCTTCTAGCAGCTCTGCCATTTACATTAAGTATCTAATTGGGCCAATAAACAGTACAACGATGTAGTAATATGTGAGGGATTCTGAGATTGCATATGGTGTGGCAAACCCGTTGTTCTGTTTCGAGTATCGTCGGTGACTATCTGAGGAATTGATAAACAGGAGTTTTTGTTTGTTTGGAGTTCCTGCCTCTATGCGACGGCGACGATGGGATGCCGCGCATTGCCAGAGTTGGTTCAAGGGCGGGAAAACTCGACCATTTCATGTCCTCCATGTCAATAACATTACTGTAAACAGCTGACTCGGTCATTACTTAACATTGTGCCACTCACTATTGCCGTGGACCGCTCCATGAGACCGGAGTATGGCAGAGTGTTCTAGCGCTTCTGATGGAAGAGGAGGCTCGGACAGGTATGAGAGGTTCGACATCATCGTTGATCTCAGTCCGACAGGTATCCTTTTTTTGCCATTCCGGGGCTCGCTGGATATGATGATCTGGGTAATTAAAAAGACAGCAGTAGATGCGCATCATAGAATTGGCCCGTAGTAATAGACGCCCACGTCCAATATAAAATGAAATATATCTCAAATGCCTCCGCCCTGCTTGACCCTTCTTCACATTTGCGAAGATATCCGAACACATGAATCTGCACTGCCTGTTGCGATAATACATCGAATCCCAGAGTTGGAAGAATCTCCTGTCACTATTCTTTGGTCTGCTTCTGCATTATCTCCTGAAATAGAACTTGGTGTCCATTGGATGCAACTAACAAAATGTTCATGCGCGGCATCTATTGTCTTCACTAGTTTCCCTCTTGAGAAAGATCCCAGCAACGCATCGTTTTGTCGTCTCCAACACTGATCAAATACCTGCCGCTAGGATGAACCACCAGACCTCGGACCCAATTATTGTGACCATTGAAAGTTTTAATCAGGGTTCCTCGAAAATTCCAAATTTTTACTGGTTTGTCTCGTCCTCCCGTTAGAACGTATTCAGCAGAATTGCCTGTCGGAGGTGGTTTCTTCAACCCGGCGAGCGTCGACAGGTATCCGTAGCTTGCTGGTGGCGCAAATATACAACATTCGATGTCATTGTCGTGGCCGAGCAAAGTTGCTTTCAGTTCGCCGGTTGACACTTCCAAGATTTTCGCTATGTGATTGTGCCCGCCGTATACCAGCCATTTCCCGTCGAATGACGGCGGCACGTCTCGAATCCAATCGTTGTCAGAATGGACCGTTTTTATGCAGTACCCGGTTGAGACGTCCCAAACCATAATAGTTGAATCTCGACTGGCTGATACGAGAAGATTCGCAGTGTGCTGCAAGAAACGCACAGCTGAAACGGAGTGTTCATGGCCATAAAGTGTACGAATGTTTGCGAAATTCTCACTCGGATCCCAAAGTTTGATCGAAAGGTCAGTAGAACATGACGCCAGGAGTGTATGACCTTTCGGACCACCAAAATCTAGGCTAGAGACTGGTCTTGTATGGCCCTTGAGTGTTCTTTCCAGTTCGCCTAATTCCCAATCCCAGATTTTGATAGTAGAATTATCGGAGCCAGATGCAAGAGAAGAGAAGACAGGGTGGAAAGCAATGCATCTAATTCCAACTCTATGCGACTTGAGGGTATCTCTCGCTGGGAAGCTCGGTAGCCAGGTTTTGGCCTCGTTCGGTTTCGATCGGCCGATAGGTGTCAAAGAATCGAGTTCATCTCGTAGACTGGCAATTTGGAACTCTAGATCCATAACCTTTTTGACAATTAGTGATTTTCTGCTTAGAAGCCAAGAGCCGATCACTAGAAGATACCTTTCTCTGCAAACACATAACACCTGTCCACTTCCTCTCTATTAGTCCCTGATACCTTTCTATAGCCGCACCATCAAATCCGTCGTCAATCCCAAGTTCTTCCCGAAGAACTGCACTACTTCGGTGAGCTTCTATTGTTGAAAGGTGATTATTGCTTTATTTCTATTTCTTTATCAGCGTATCAGTGACCTGATCTGGCTAATGAATAATAACTTACAACTCGTTGGCCTGGTTTGATGTCAATATCTGAGTCATGATGATCGCGTAGACAACCAGCGAAGATTGCTGCTATCAGACACTGTAAATGTGTCAAAATTTGGTCGGTTTTCTTGCTTTTTCCTTTTGTTTTATGTGGTTGTGCTCGAAGAGAGCGGTACGGTAAAGGAAGCCTGAGCGTCTAACCTCTCCCTCAACAGAGAGCCAGCTCGAGCCAACTAGAGAACGGTTGCTTCTGTCACTGCTACTCCTTACACCACTTCTTACTACTTCTTCTATAGAGCCATCTATTTTGATTGCTCCAACCATAGGTATTACTCCACAATATCAGCAAATCACAATGCATTCTAGTCTTTCAGCTACAGTTCTAGGCAAGGTTGTGACGTGGACTTGCATTTTGTAATCCAATACTATGCCAGGTAAGCCATATATATTTATTAATGCTTTGAGAATTATATTAAATATAGATACAAATATCGTTATATGTAGTTTAGGTAAAGGTACTAAAAATAAGCTTAGTACTCTACCACTACTCTCCCGCCCTATTGCCTAAGTCGTGCGACTTTAGAGCCGCCCTGCTCCCTACTAGAACAGGAAGGGAAGGCGTCTGGGTGCTCATAAATATTTGCTCGGTAGGGGATTGTGGGCGTCTCGCCGGATGAAATAGTGCGGCGCTTATCCAATCTCTCTTGCTACATTTGATTGGATAAGTAAGTTATGGTTGACCATCATTTGGGGGATCCATCACGAATATACCAAGAAGGTTCCAAGACGGTTTCCTACCTTTGGAGGGAAGAAAAGAGAAGTAGGTTGGGATTATCCTGTTGTATAGATGACTCAGTTGGGGGATGGTGGAACTACAGAGGAGCGGGCGGAACCAGTAGAGCGCAGAACCGTCGGCGGGGCCCCCGCCCCGTCGGATATCAAGTCAAATAAGTAAAATAAATACCCTACTTATCCTTATCCTCAAACTAATCAGCCTCTCGACAGTTTACACTGAAAGATCAGATCAATACTTAGAGCGCAATCACCCCCAAGTTAGACAGAGTGTCCTTGTCTTCTCCGCCACAATGCACACCCCGCTTCGGATCGCCGTCCTGGAATGCGATACCCCAACTCCCAACACAAATGCGAAATATGGAGGCTATCGCGGGGTCTTTGAATCGCTTCTCAAAGCGAGCGCACGAACACTCGAACAACCAGAGAGATTAAACCCAGATACCGATCTCGAGATTACCGGGTGGGATATCGTGAATGGGGAGGAATATCCGAAACTTGAAGAGATAGATGCTGTTCTTTTGACTGGGTCAAGTGCGTTGTTATCTTATTCCAGTTACTCTATATTCCCTCTTTGTCGGATTTCGAGTTCAAGCTCTTATTCATATTACATTATCGAGACTGACCGAATCAACGCAGAACATAATTCCTTCGACGACCTACCCTGGATTCACAGATTAGTCGAGTTCACCAAGAAAGCAATTACACATAACAGAGTACGGGTACTGGGCATTTGCTTCGGACACCAGATTATCGGCCGGGCTCTCGGGGCGAAGGTTGGTCGTAGTAACGAGGGGTGGGAAGTAGCGGTTTGCGATATGGATTTGACGGAACAAGGGAAGGATCTGTTTGGGTTGGATAAAATCGTAAGAAACATTCCCATTGAAGAAAGTACACTGAGCACTGACGATATATCAGCGCATCCAACAAATGCACCGCGACATCGTGTTTGACTACCCACCCGATGTAATCCCCCTCGGCCATTCGCCTCGCTGCGCCGTACAAGGAATGTACTCACCCGGACACTTTGTGACGGTTCAGGGCCACCCGGAGTTTAATGGAGATATTGTGTCTGAGATTGTTGGGTTACGGACTGAGGCAGGGATATTCTCGAAAGAGCAGTCTGTGGATGCTTTGAGTAGGGCGAATAATCCTCACGACGGGGTTGCGATTGGGGTGGTGTTTTTGAGATTCCTGCTGCAGGGGGTTGAGTAGGTTGTTTTACAGGTTCGTTTATATATCACGGTTTTGGATAGAGTAGAGTAGATTAGATTAGATGGTTGTCTATATATCTGTTAGAATAGGAGGATACCTACATACACATGTTGAGATAGCTTTCTACTATTCCTGATCTACTTCTATAGTGATTGTTTATGATTAGATATAGATGGGAATTGCTTCCCAATAAGTATATTATCATGGTATGTATAAGTAGGTATAATAAGAAACGAGAGTGAGACACAGAACGCTCAAATGAATGCAAATAAGTAGCTGAAACGAGTAGCTGATATATGTATAAAACCAAGCATCCAACAATGCACACCCCATCTCAAAACCTCAAACAGCATTCGGATCCTCCTTCTCCAGAAAACTCGGATCCATCGCAACCCTCCTCTCAAACTTCGTCCACCAATCCTGAAAGCTCTTCAACGGCACAACCTCCTGCCCCTTGCCACTCGAATCCGACGCAAAACTAGCAAGGAAGTTGAACGCATTCCCAATAATCCTCTGCGCAAGCACCTTAGTCGAGACCTCTTTCTTCTGCCTCTGCTCCGGCGGTTGCCGAATTAGATCCGTCGACGGCGTGGATTGCGGTTTCTGCGCTTCCAATTCCGCCAGTTGCGGCGCGACGTTCTGCACTGGCTCAATTGAGATCCCCAACGTAACTGTCCCGCTTGCAGTCGCTCCGCCGGAGAGATTACTTGAGCCCTCGTCTAACATTTCGTCCTGTTCTTCTGCTTCGGAGCGGGTTGCGCCGACGCTGGGGGACGGATTTGGGCGCACGTTAAATATCGCAGACGGCTTTTCGTTGGCTAATGCGCCTATGAATTTGAATTGTGGGCCATTGGGTCCCGCGTTGGGGTCTGGCATTTGGATGTAGATTGCTGCGGCGGTGTCTTGAGGGAGGACGGTTCCGGGGAGGAAGAAGACGACTAAGTCTGTGAAGGAGGCGTCGAGGGGGAAGGAGAAGGCGAATTTGGTCGCTTGGCCGTTTGGTTGGGTGTCGACTGCGACGATGTCTGTCAGGCATGGCCTGCCTGGGATAACGACGGAGAACATGGTGGAGGTGGTGGAGCTCTGCGAAAGAGATATATAAGGCGCAACGAGGTTTGGAGTGGTGGGAAAGACGACAGGCCTTTCTGGGCAATTGTCAGAACTCAGAATACATTATCTTTGGGGTTCTGGGGCTCTACAGCAGGTTTTGAAGCTGTTTGTAAACTTGCCGGTGATGATGGAATGTCAAAGAAGGCGACGGTGACGAAATCCCATGCCCTTATCGATAAGGCTTCGGCCTGATTGGGCAATTCCGGCCAGACATCCGCTTTGGTCTGCCGTTCTACAACTTACTGGTTCATTCTGTATATACTAGCCAGCACAATGGGCAAGTCATACCTTGAGCTTGTCAATGAATGTGACAAGTAAGGGTTACTTCTCTTCTCGATTATCCAGACTCTAACATGCCATTGCAATAGGTTTCCGTACTACGCGGACAACCCCGCATTCTACACAGAGCATTTAAAGAACTACCATTTCTTCAAAGTTAGCGGATGCGATGCAATTCTGGGATACATCCTCAATAGCAGTGTCGAGAAATTCCAGTTCCCAGAGGACTGTTGGGCGGTTGATCCCGTAAACCGAACGGTGACCTTGGTTACTCCTCCGAACGCAACACCGAAACAGCGCAGCGATTTGATAGCAAAAACACTCGCAGACACGGTAAAACGAGGGGATTTTGAGATCTTGAAAGGATGGCGCAACGAGATGTACCCCGTGTACGGCCCGAGTGGGGAATTCCTGCTCGAAATGGAACGCTGCGCGAGTCCACTATTCGGCATCGTAACCTACGGTGTGCATGCTACCTGCTATGTTGAGGATGAGAAAGGACTGAGGATTTGGGTACCTCGACGGGCGAGAACCAAGCAGACGTATCCCGGAATGTTGGATAATAGCGTAGCTGGCGGAATGAGTACGGGGGAGCCGCCATCTGAGTGCATTATCCGTGAGTCAATGGAGGAAGCATCTCTTCCTGAAGATGTCGTTAAGGCAAATGCCGTTCCAACGGGTTGTATTACCTACTTCTATGTGAGGGGTGAGCGGGCAGGTGGGGAGTCTGGCCTGATGCAGCC
This sequence comes from Aspergillus sclerotialis, assembly GCA_003589665.1. Taxonomy (NCBI): domain Eukaryota; kingdom Fungi; phylum Ascomycota; class Eurotiomycetes; order Eurotiales; family Aspergillaceae; genus Aspergillus; species Aspergillus sclerotialis. The sequence continues at coordinate 5,015 of MVGC01000549.1, read as the reverse complement.
CGAAGTGGAATACATTTACGATATTAAACTTGATGCCAGCATAATCCCCAAGCCGTGTGATGATGAAGTGGAAGATTTCCGTTTGTACACTGTTGAAGAGACCAAGAAAGCATTGGCGAATGGGGAATTCAAACCGAACTGTTCCCTTGTTCTGATCGATTTCTTCATCCGGCATGGGATTTTGACACCGGAAAATGAGCCTGATTATCTTGAAATTTTGGCTAGGATGCATCGTCGGCTGGAGTTCCCGACTGCGTCGCATTGCAGCAGATGAACATAACATGTACTCTTCACCAGGATAAATAACATGTATGAGACATAAATTTCGAATCTATTGATATACCCAGTTACCAATCTAACGCCGACGCTGCAACCAAACGATCCATCAATCCCGACTTTTCACTTCGTGATCCCAGGAAACACTGCAGCAATCCAAATAAGATAATGCATAAGGCAGAAAGCCCGGATATTTATTTCTTGAGTAGCAGATAGACGTAGTCGATCCTCAAAGGGGCAAGCTTCTTGTAAGGTCCTTCGAGGTAAAGCAGAAGGCCACCGAAAGAAATGAAGACCGCCCTGTGCAGGATGATTAGTATTATTCGCAACCACCATTTCCACTGGTAGAATGCCCAGTAGAAGCGTAAAAGGGGCTTTCCAACTTACATATTCCCGGAAGTCGAGCCCTCCTCAAATCGATAAACCTTTCCATGGCAAACGTAGTCGTAATCATTCGCCAGAGTTTGTTCGCCCATTCCGACTTCCCTCCAGCTAGCCCGAGCGCCGGTGTCCTCTTTCCCATCCAAAGAAAGCGTTGATGCCAGAGCCATAGAAACAGACTCTCCAACCGCGCAGGGGTAAAGTTCCGTGTTAACATCAAGAGTGAAGGTGGTCATAGAGTCGGAGGATGTACAGCTCAAACGAGAGACACGATCATATTTCTGCGCATTGACCGTAGTGACGGTGAAGGTATCTTCGAAGAGTAGAGGATCGGACATGGTCGTGAAGGAAGTTTAGATTCCGAAGGAGTGTACACTGGATAAAAGAAAGTGAGTGATGGAGAGAAGGGATTGAGCGTCGGTTTGATTTGGAGGATGAAAGTTGAAGGGCACAAGCATTTTTTGCGGAAGTTTTAGCGCACCGCCTTTTACTTACTCCAAGCTGCCCCGCCGCAAAAGACATTACTGTTTTTTAATGCAACGCTTTCAATAATTGCGCAATTACTAAAATGTCCTTTCGAAAACGAAATATAGGACTTTCTCAAGGTCCTGATCGTGCGCCGGTGCCTAATTCTCCTGCGCAACCGCCTCAGGCTGTTGTTCGTCCAGAATCGAATCCCGGTATTCGACCTTCCCCCGATGATGGACGCCCAACGACTTCGACAGGAACTCCGTCGCTGGATAATCTACTAGCAGGGCATGGAGGTCTTCCGCTTGGGAAGCTACTGTTGATTGAAGAAAATGGAACGACCGATTTCGCCGGTACATTGCTACGATATTATGCAGCGGAAGGTGTGGTTCAGGATCAGAAGATTCATGTTGTCGGAGTACCTGAACAATGGGGAAGAAGCCTCCCCGGTTTAATAGGGGCCGCAGATGCTGTGGATGAGAAGCCGGATAAGCGAAAGGGTGAGCGTATGAAGATTGCCTGGCGATATGAACGCTTGGGAGAGTTTGGAGCAGGAGCTACTAGTTCAAGAGGTAGGTAGTCTACAATTCTTCCATTTCGATCTTGACTGTGTATTTCTGAGCTATGATGCTGATCCATCCAGTTCCTACGGGAGATCAAGGCCAAGCTGCGACAGACGGAGACCAAACTGCAAAGCAAGCGTTTTGCCATTCCTTCGACCTCACGAAACGTCTCACCCATCCTTCCATCACCAATATATCCTTCATTCCGATTATGCCTTCGCGGGAGCCCCTTTTCGTTCCTATATTTAATAAACTCCAATCCGCCATAGTCTCAAGCCCTCCGAACACAGTTCATCGCATCGTGATCCCCTCCTTGCTCAGTCCCGCCATATATCCACCCGACGCTGGTCAGCCGGAGAATCTCCTCCAGTTCTTGCATTCCCTAAGAGCACTTATGAGTACATATGCCGCTCGAGTAACGGCAATGATCACAGTCCCCTTATCACTATTCCCTCGGGAATCGGGCCTGGTACGGTGGATGGAAATACTTAGCGACGGAGTGATCGAGATCTGTCCATTCCCGCATTCATCAGATGCACTTGCGACATCAGGAGCTGCAACATCGCAAGAAGAGCCACCGCAAGGGATGCTAAAAGTACATCGTCTGCCCGTGCTGCATGAACGCGGCGGAGGAAATGACCAAAACATCGGACAGGACTGGGCATTTATTCTCAGTAGGAAGAAATTCGAAATCAAGCCGTTCAGTCTTCCGCCAGCTGAGGGAGACAATGAAGCCCAGGAAGCGGCGTCAGGTGGAATGCCGAAGAAGTCAGATCTCGAATTTTAAACCTTTGCTGTAATATGGAAACGGAATCTGCCTGGTCATCACTCCTCATGGTCTGATTCAGCGAGCATCTCTTGCAGCTCGATTTGTTCAGACATTGCTGGCCCTGTACTGGCCATTGTTTGGAAATAACTCCTTCCATAGGAATCACGGTCCGGCATTACAGAAGAACGCGCAAAGCGAGCGCGAAAGCGGCTCCCAAGGCAGGATGAAATAGCCAGCCATGCTTTACTATGTCAGATGGACTGGGGTAAACGGATACAGAGGGAGCTTACCCAGGAAGAGGAGAAGAGGAGCGAAGAACACAAGAACTAGCAGCAGGAAGAAGTTCATTGTTAGGATAGATGTAAATGATCAATCAATAGAGGAAGATAAGATGAAAAGAAGTGGCCTTATGGACCTCGGATAAACAATCCCAATCGAGACTAGCGTGTTAAACAATTTCTCCCACCAAAATTTCTCTCTTTTTTTGCTTCTTCAACACTCCAGCTCTGGTTTTGCTGGACAATGCCAGAGTGACCTTTTACCATGTCATCTCTTGTTGATGGTAAGTCAATTCAGTTGTTATCCCCTTAAGTTTAAATTTACATGATTATAAAAATACATAATCTGTTAATCCCCTGAAGCTCACTAGTTTATCATTATCGAGCATCTGTGATTGAGAAACGTATCTAGAATGATTCACCTACTCGATTTCTACATTTATTCACACAAATCGAGTCAGGCATCCGCTAATAGACAATCTCAGCAGTATATTTTATCGAGATGACCGGCTGAAACAAGAAAATGAACACCACACCCACCCTTCCCATCCCGATATCCTACATATCGGGAAACTATTACATCTTCTCCGTCGACGCAGCTACATACTTGCGGCGTGAGCATCACATCTGCGGGGTGCTTATTGGAACACTGCCGCTAATCCCCCAGCAAAATGTCTTTCTAGGCATGCCGCTAGAGCTGATGCCTGAAGAGGCGAGGCTGCTAGTGGAGAAGGGCGTAGCATGCATTGTAGACGAGAAGAAGGCCCACAATGATGGTATTAAATCCTTGCTAGAGGAGGATCGGAAAAGGTACATCCAGGATCTAGAGTCTCAAGGTCTACATGCTAGACGGCTGCAACTGCAGCGCCAAGAGCAGTCGCGTGAGGAAGCTTTGAGGAAGAAGGAGGAGAAGAAGGCCGCTAAGATGAAGAAATCCGCTGAGAAGCAACAACAATCCCCTGCTGCTGGCGACGTTGCTGAAGAGAATTCGATTGTGGATTTCTTCGCGCACAATCAACAGAAGGAACAGGGATCTGGGTCTGGGTCATCGTCTTCTAGGCCATCATCAATCATGGTGGACGAGCCGTACGGCATTACGCCGACTACCTCGTACCCTCCGCTTTCTGAAGCATTTTCTGATAAGCTCTTACCGGCGCCTGATGTCCGTTCTTCGTACCCCCTGTTTGCGCATCTGCATTCAAAGGGTTATTTCATGTCCCCTGGACTTCGCTTTGGATGCCAGTATATGGCGTATCCGGGTGATCCTTTGCGATTTCATTCCCATTTTCTGGTCTCGTCTGTTGAGTGGGATGAAGAAATCGATCTGATGGATATTGTCGCCGGCGGTCGACTGGGGACTGGTGTGAAGAAAGGATTTCTTCTCGGAGGAGCTGAGCGGAAGGCTGAAGTGTCGGAGGCCGAAGGAAATGAGAGTATAAGGATGTTCAGTATTGAATGGGCTGGAATGTGAAGGATATACCTGATCTACTATGATATGCATCAATTTTAGGGATACTCAGATATCACCCTTGGACTATGGCGTCCTAATTGGCTCGTACGCCATATATTGCTATATTAAAATGCTAATAAGCAATTCATACATTTTCAATATATTATTTCTATTAGTTGACGTTTGCGTGTCTAAAAGCCATCCATATGGGTATCTATCGTACATACAAAACAGGCAGTTATCCTCCATCGAGCAGCTTGCAAGTGCTCAACACTTGTCCACAGTCTGTCTGAATTTCGGGTGACGGACTTTGGTTCTTCGGCTTTTTTCGAAGCTCCACCAGTAACCTGGGCTGCCGATAAATTTAAGCGTGGGCGTCCAATTGACATGGATTCACGCACGGTAGGCCCAATGGGCAAAAGGCGGAGGCACTCAATTCCTTTCGGTCGAAGCTACCTAGATGGTTTGTTCGACATAGTGGTATAATTGTCCAAACGGCCAGTCTTCATCATAGATAGTCGACATTCCTCCACTTGAACTTCTTATTTGCTCGATCAACAGGACGATTCTCAAACTGACTTCCATGGAGTTCGAACACCAATTCTTTGCTGGTGCTTGGCACATCTTCGGTTTCTTCAGGTTCAGATTGCGGCACTGGTAGTGGAATAGTAAAGCGGAAGACGGTATGTTCTTTAGGAATCGCTATACAACAATTAGCATCCAACCGCAACCCATAAGCAACAGGTACACCAAAAACTCACACTTAACCTCATTCCCAACCGTAACAACCACAAACGTAAACTTCGTATCCCTAACCACAATCCCCTTCA
>MVGC01000548.1:0-14384 GCA_003589665.1 Aspergillus sclerotialis | reverse complement strand
ACCAATATCATACCCAAAATGTCCAACCCATCATTCAAACCAGCCCTAATCCTCCACGGCGGCGCGGGGAACATCCACCGCTCAAAATTGCCCCCGGATCTCTACAAAAAATACCACGCCTCCCTAACATCCTACCTCCGATCTACTCGGGACATGCTCTACAATGGCGGTTCCGCGCTAGACGCGGCGGTACACGCCGTGGCACTTATGGAAGACGATGAGTTGTTTAATTGTGGACGCGGGAGTGTGTTTACGTCTGCTGGGACTATTGAGATGGAGGCTTCTGTTATGGTTACTTCTCTCCAGCATCCCGAGGGAGGAGAGCGGGAAGAGGAGGGGGAGATAAAGCGTGGCGCAGGCGTAATGGGCCTAAAGAACGTTCGAAATCCCATAAAACTAGCGCGCGAAGCTCTTCTCCGGACTGGTATTGATTCCTCTGGTGAACACCGAGATGATGGAGGAAGCATGCATTCTCAACTTGTTGCTCCGTATGTTGAGGAACTGGCGAAGGAATGGGGGTTAGAGTTCAAACCAGATGAATGGTTCTGGACGAAACGGCGCTGGGATGAACACAGACGCGGGCTGCACGGAACGGGACAGGAGCTTTATTCTGAAACACAGCAGCAGGTCTCTGGTGAAAGCGGACCGGTGATCGATGAAGTTCCGAGCCAGGGGACTGTTGGATGTGTTTGTCTCGATCAGTGGGGGAATTTGGCTGTTGCGACCAGTACAGGTGGGATGACGAACAAGTGGCCTGGGCGGGTTGGAGATACACCTACTCTTGGGGCTGGTTTTTGGGCTGAGGAGTGGGAGACAAGTAACCCCTATAGTAATGCTGAGCCCGATGGGAAGGAGGTAAAGGGGGGAGGTGTCATGTCGTTCGTCTCCGAAATCCGGTCGTTGCTGGGGGATTGCTTACCTCCTGTTTTTAGATCCGCTGCGATGAGCTATACCCCTATTCCGGCTGCTCCAGTGAATGCGTATACGGACGAGAAGCAGTCGCTTGCGTATCGTTCATCTTCAAAAGTTGCTAGCAGACGAGCTGCTGCAGTTTCTGGAACAGGGAATGGTGATTCCTTCCTCCGTACCGCCGCTGCTCGGACTGCGTGTGCTATGCTGAGATTCTCCTCTCCTAGCTCGAACCCGTGTAATCTCGCCGAGGCGGTTACGGCTGTTGTTGGGCCTGGTGGTGAGCTACAGCGCTCTGCGGGTAAACGGTGGGGAAAGACAGGCGAAGGAGAGGGAGGCATGATTGGGATTGAAGCGGAGGCGGATTGTGATAAGAGTGATGGAGAGAAACAGTTGAGGAAAGGAAAGGTTGTGTTTGATTTCAATTCCAATGGTATGTGGCGGGCTTGGGTAGAAGAAGATGCCAACGGGAGGGATAGAGAAAGAGTGATGGTATTCCGAGAGGAATATCATTAATTATAATGCTATGAGCAACGGATAATTTATAACTTAGCCTACAGCGATAGGTATTTCGTTATACCCAAATCTCGCCACGGGAAAGAGCAAAAGCAAAAGAATCAAAGAATCTACCACCCTTCCAAAGGCGTAAACTTAGCCAATACGCCATCCTTAGGCGATACAGTCGGACCTCTCCGGACCTCCAACTCCGCATCGGGATATTTCAACTCCATCTTAAACCTCCCAACAGTAGCAGCGACGAGACAAGCCAATTCAGCCTTCGCAAATCCTTGTCCAATACAGCTGCGTGGGCCATGGATGAACGACAGGAACGCATAGTTACTAACGGCGCCACCCGTATTAGCCTTCCCGGGACCCAACCACCGCTCAGGGTCGAACTTGTCCGCATCCGGTCCCCACAGCGCTTCGGTACGGTTGATAATTTGAGGGACGACGAGAATAAATGTGCCTTTCGGGATTGGCTTGCCGACTAAGGTCGTGTCCTTGTTGGCTATGCGGGCTGTCATTGGAATGGATGGGTAGTAGCGGAGGACTTCATTGCAGACTGCGTTGAGGTATGGGAGGGAGTCGAGAGTGGCTGCGGAGACGGGGAATTGGTGTTCTGGGGATATGGGAGGGAGATTCGCGCGGACTTCTTCGCGGAGGCGCGTTTGGACGTCTGGATGCTTGCAGAGCGCATAGACGGACCACTGAAGAGCCGTGGAGGTTGTTTCGTGGCCAGCTCCAATGAAGGTCATCATTTGGTCCACTAGGTTTTGGTCTGTGAAGACATTGCCGTGTTTCAAAGCGACTGAAATGATGTCTACACCTGCCTGAGATGTTGGGTCTTTTTCGAGTTTCTCTTTCTTTGTGCGGATTACTTGTAGTGCTGTACTTCGGATTACTTTGGACGCTTCTGCGATTTCCTTGTTTTGCCTGAAAGGCAAGCTTTGGACTAGTCTGATGCTGTTGGTCATCATTCCCAGAAGGAAGACAATCTTCATGGTGACGGTTGGTTCAGTGAGTAATCGGCGGTACTGCTTGTTGAGAGAATTCTGGGGATGATTGAGTGAATCAAAGTCGTAGTCCATTCCGGCAATTCCAATAATGTCCAAGGTAGCTCTGCTAGCCCAGTTGCTGACCTGGATTACGTTGTCGCTGGCTTCGCCGAGCTCTTTTTCAATTAGCTTCACCATTTCCACACTCTTAGACCAGAAAATCGGGTAGAGATCTTTTATATGGCGATACGAAAAGGCTGGCATGAGGTTTTTGCGTTGCATCTATTTAACGTCAGTATTATAAAACTTAGATTTCTGGAAAGAATCACCTTGTGGTCATCCCCTTCGGCAAGAAGAACACCATGGCCCGTAACCCGTTCAAGGCTCTCTCTAATCCCTTGAGGTTTAGGGAAATCATAAGTCTTCTTACTCAGGACCTCACTCAACGATTCAGGTGTCGTCAACATGATTCGTTCGAGGTTTCCAACCATGTAATAACGAATCAGTCCATCGTTCTTTACGGTTCTAATCCAATTTTCCATGCGCTTGAAAGGGAATTCTAGAAAATATGTTTTTGAGTTCCCAGTAAGCCAGCTCCGGTCCTGCCAATGCTTTAGCGAACTGCAGTATTCACCGTCAAAGCTGAGCACTTACTCCAGGGGTCGGAATTTCTTTCATCGGCGTAAAGAACTCGGGATACAAAGTCAAATAAGTAACAAGTCGCGCGATTGTGATGAGAACACACGCAAGTATGACAGTGGCAGCATATGAATTGAGTATCGTGTATTCTGGCTTGAGACAGAGAAATGTTGCGACACTAGGGTACAAAGCGTACCAGTGAAGGCTTGTAGGCGGCATTTTCGTACAATCCCCTGGGCAATACCAGAGATTCAACAGATGAATAGCAAAGGCCGAAGTTATCGCAAGTCAAAAAGACTCTCGGCTAATTGTAACACAAAAGCAGGGAAGGAGACTGGAAGCAGTCAGATCGTTTGCTAATTAGGCAACACGATCTATCAGTCGCTAGTAATGCGGTTAGTGTCAATACTCAGTCGATCGATCGGGATCCGCCGGTGCACAGATCGCGGCTATGAGTTTAAGAACTAGGATTTCCCATCGTCAATCAGGAGGTTTTAAGTTAGGTTGAAGTCGGATGTGCTGTAATAGAAGTCGAATTGGAAATAGTGAACTGGAAGGATTGTGGTAATGTAAAGGTGGAGCTGAAAGAGACGATCAGTCGAGCCGAGGTTGGCCGAACAGCTCATATGATGTAATTTGCCCTATTTGCTGCCTCGACTACTTCACTTGATATAGCCCACGTTCTATACAACTCCGTTTAAATCAATTCTAACTTTAGGAAAAATGTTTAGGCAGCAAAAGTTTAGCTCTCAAGTATTAAGGCTATGGTCCTAAGATGAAGAGGCAGGAAACCAGCAGCTCTGTTTCTGACAATGGTTTATCCAGTACTTTGATCTATCATTCTGCAAGCTGTATACTACTAAGCTACGACCATATTGATATATTTTAAGCTGTCTGTTTCCCTTAATAAATTCATATCTAAGAAGCGACAGGACCCCATACAGAGTGCGAACAGATATCGTAGCCCTTCAACTCTTCCTCGTTCCCATTCCAAATTACCCGCGACCGCAACAGACTCTTTATTTTAATCGGTTGCTAATACCCTTCAATAGCCCGAAATTTTTTAGGATGGATTCCATGACGGAACCACATGTGAGCAGAAAAATAAAGGTTAAAACAAGGCATGATTTTCGAGAGACGGCAGAGACTTTTACAAGTCAAAGCAAGAGACATTTGGTAGTCAAAATCAAGTCTATCAAAAATATTGACTAGGAACTCACTTGGTAGGCGTAGTAGTGGAGGTACGGTATTTGGTGGCTTGGGATCTGTGCTCGTGGTCTGGGATTGGAGACTACCGTTAGTAGGTTTGTATATTTGTATACGGATACCAATCTTATCATATTGCTTGCCTGTCGGTGTGGATGGCATGTTCTATTGTTCGTGAGACTGTATGAGCATTTCCATTCAGTATTTCTACTAGTAGAATTAAAACTACTAGTAGATAGACGCAATCATGGGGGCCTCCAGTGTACCATTCATAACTAGAATATCGAGACTTGAACTCAGGTATGATCTCTGAGAGACGTCGGAGGCTTCTGCAGGTATATGTAAAAGGAACCTGGTCAAAGAAATTAAGATGACCGCAGATCTCGAGGATGAGTTCGTTTGGCAGGAGGAGCAGTGGTGACACGGGGGTTGGAAGGTTTGTAACCTAATACGATTTATTTTGATCAGTCTCTTGCTTCTATCAGAGAGAAAGGAATATATTATTTACTTACGGTTTCTGGGATAGCAGACAATTCTGGTCAGCGTGTGAGAGTAGTAAATCAATGAACTCTCCAAAAAGGGTTGAAGGCAGTAAAAAGAAAGTCGAAGGTTAGCAGGAATATTATCAATTCTGGCCTATAAGGACTTTATTTTACCTTGCTCTGTATCTGAAGGTTGCTGTAGACTTCCAAGGTAGGTAAAGGATTTAAAGGTTCCAAGGTTGACTTTAGACTACAACTAACGAGGCAGGTACAATACCTAAGTCAGCCCTACTACATGACTATACGATTCCTTCCTTTCATATATGCAATATGCAATAATTATTTGTCCGTAGTTGTTCGCTCTCCTGGTCGGTCTCCTTTCGAAGTGCCAACGAGGATGTTTTCGTACTATAACTCCTTCTCTTGAACTGTGACCAGGAATCGTGCAGGGGACATCGAGAACCATATTTGCTAATTAATTTGAGTCATAGGCCGTGACTTGGTGGTTCGTGTGAATATCTTCCACAGATTCAAAGGCTGGTAGCGCAATTGCGGCGGAGCTGGCTCGATAGTGCACGTCCAGCGTTCGACAGGTCTTAAAATCCTGCAGCTGTAAACTGACAGACACCTTGACTCTCCATGACGTTATATACCGTCGACGCATACACCGTCATTCTTATGCAGAATCTAAAAATATGGATTCCTACTCTTAAATTCTATCCCTGTACTCTACAGATCTACAAGATAATATATACATTAGTATGGCTATACCAAGAAAAGACCACCAAAGAGAAGAACATTTACCCTTTTTCACAAAACAGATGGCAGGATATTCTGAACCTGAGAACTCCAAGTCTCCAATGCCGCTTTCTCTGCATCCCAACCCCACAGGAACCTCTGCGTTTCACGATCAGACCATTTATCCGGGTTGGATCCGGCGGCTTTCGGTGAACGAAATTGTTCGTCTCTTGCTTGTTGTTCTGGTCCATCTGGAAGATGCAAGGTTACTCGATTCTCGGTCCCTGACTGCTGTACCGTTTCCGCTCGAGATTTACGAGACTTCTCATAAATCTGGAGAGCCAGGGGAATTTGATCCTTAGAGGTGATTAAGGATAAGAGGATTCCAAGTGCAGCTGCGTCTTCAACGGCTTGGGCGGCGCCTTGGGCAGTATATGGACTTTGGTTGTTAGCTTTGAGCTACGATGCAACTACGGAGTCTACTCACAGCATCGGATGACAAGCATCACCAATAAGAGCTACTGAGCCTCTGATCCATGTCTTCAAAGGAGCATGCAGACAAAGCTTCCATTCCAAAACCTCGTCATCGGGTACCAAATTGATGAGTTTCGTTATTCGTGGATCCCACCCTCGATAATCGTCAATCATATTTTGTTTTGTCCCTTTGGTTGTCCACGATTCTTCCACGCCATGTCTGTCTGGGTGAAGCATGACAACGTTGTATAGTTCATGATTGCGAACTGGGTATGCAATAACATGACGGTATGGCCCAAGCCAGCGAGTAGCTTCGGGTTCTAAGATAAGCTCTTTCAGTTCTGGATCGCTTTCCATTACGCTTCGTGGGAGCATCATCCTGTACGCAGCATCTCCTGTTGAAATCGAGTTGATAGATGTTTCGTTAAGTAGTCGTTGACGAACCACAGACTTGATACCGTCAGCCCCTATTACGACGTCCCCACGGACAACGGTGCCATTGCACAATGTCACAGATGCAGGACTGAATGAGACATCATTGACTGTGGAGTTCAACCTCAGCTCAACATTGTCCAGCTCAAGAGCCTTCTCAATTAACACATCATGCAAATCCGCACGGTGGATGACCACTTGCTGCCCATATGTCTTGTTGACTGGCATTGTGCCAAGAAGGTCGCCATTTTGCCATCGTCGAACGTGGATACATTCTAAGGCAACATCTTTCGAGTGAATTGCATCTGAGATGCCCCATTCTAACCCAGTTAGCCCCAACTAAAGAGAAGGATATGGCGGTTTTCATACTATCAAACATTCTCAACATGTTTGGAGAAACCTGGATGCCTGCACCCACTTCCATAAGCTGTTTTCCAACCGTTAACAGAATTCTCTTATCCAGCATATCGATAATGCCTACCTTTGGAGCTGATTCGAGAATTACAACATGATGTCCTCGCCGGCCAAGCGCGAGAGCTGTGGCCATGCCACCAATTCCTATAACTCTACTTTAATATCTATTGGCGTTGAATACAAGATCATCGTGACATACCAGCCCTAAAAAATGATTAGCCTCATTGACTTGCACCGAATTCATAAGAGCCAGATGAGCATACCCAACAATTACCACATCCAGTGGTTTTTTCGACCCTCGCGAGTCCATGTCCTACGCTCGATGAACTAATCCGCCAGTGGCCAGGGTAATGCGACTATTGTACAGTGATTACGATAGCAGCAGAGAGAGAAGTGACCCGCAGTGTCGTGCTCAAAAAAATTATGCAAAGCGCGCCACAAAAAAAGCGACTCTCGCCACTCGACTCCCGCGTTAGGTCACAAAGCGAGCATGGGGAGGGAAGAAAAGCAGGAAACGAAATGAAATGAAGACGCTGTCGCCGAAAATTACGGCCCCCCGGGTCAATCGAAAGCCCTTTCTCCACAGTCCGGCTGATAACGCCATTATCTGAATTGTTGGATTGGCGTCATTTTCAAGTCGGTCTAGCTGTTCCACCACCTACCTACTAGGTCGTAGGTAGGCTACTAGTCTTCGGCCAAGGTAACATTTCATATTAATATATTGCATTACATTGGCCATTTTATAATATTGGAAATATGGTCAGAGTCTCCATCCCAATTGGAAGGCTGGTTGGTGCATATGATATGGGGAAGTGCGGTGGCCTTTTTCGGTAAGGGAGAGACGACGGGAGGACTCGGCTCTTTTTCGGTCGCTCATTTGCCGAGTTCATCAGCTTCATCATTTCCCAAGATGTTCGACTTTGTTTTCCCTCCGGATTTCACTCACTAGGTTTATTTCATTGTCGAGGTGATCCATGAAGGGTAGGGTAATGCGTTTTCTTTTCAAAAATTTTAATTGGGCTGTTTGGTGGTACACGGCAAGATTTTACGTGGCTCATTGCCGATGGTTATATACCTTAGTCTGCAGACGGACCAGTTGAGCACCATGAAATAAGCAGCCCATCTGTATGTTTCTACTGCCCGTTTATTTCCATTTTGAAATTCATTTTCCTCGTCCCTTGTCTTAGAGGAGAAATATCGGATATTCTCGCCAAATGGATACAATCCATACCTGGTTTTGTACAGGGTCGACAACTAGGACCAAACCTACTTCGCGATGTTTCAGGATAAGCACACAGAGGATAGATGGTTTATAATGCATTATATTGTTTGAAATAGACGACGGGAATTTGTGTTTCATCCATCGGAGTAACACTTTCCGTCTGCAGTTTATCAAAAAGGGCACGTAATGAAGGAAGAAATACTTCTTGGAATAAAAAGAATTGTCGTCAACACTAATACCTAATAACAGAGAGTAATTCATTAATTCGTGAGTACATGCGGAAACACCAAGCGCCAGACTTATGCATATATACAGCTCCTGTAAGGATCAAAAGACAAATGGCTCATAAACGAGTGTCACAAGACGCCAACAAAACGTAATTCATAACTGGATATTGCCGTTGCCGTATTCATAAGAGATAACCTCTATACAGACCGGACTGTACAGAACGCGTGGGAGCGTGAAATCTGTCGTAGATTGTGCCACCTGGGCAAACCTAAGAAGTAAACATCTGTCGCAACCGACTCGGTCCCTTTTTCTTCTCCTTCGGTTTTTTCTTTCCTTTATCCGAGCTTCGAGAATTAGTCTTCGAAGACACAGATGACTTAGCATACTTCGATCCAGATCTTGACGGAGCTACCGACTCTGGCGCTCTTGAATGGCTTCGATGTTCTGACTTCGCACCAATTCCCGAAGGAGCCCGACTGGAGTGATGAGCCCGTGAGCGACGCGAACGACGAGACGACGCAACCGACCCATTATCTTGATATGTAGATCGAGAATCTCGCGGTCCTCGTGTGGAGTTCAAGTCAAGCCTTGACATAGCAGCGGCAGTAGGAGTGATGAACTCGCCCTCGACAGAGGTGCCAACACTTTCAGCTTCGGCATCTGCCACGCCGCGCCGCCACATCTCTACGTGGCTGAGACATTCCTTGTCGAGGTCTATCATGTCATCCATGCTTTCTTGTTTCTCTTCATTGTTATCCTTGATTCGCTTGACAATCTTGTACCCGCCGAACATCACGACAGTAACGCCTAGACCAACACCGGCAGCTATCAAGAATTGAGGACTAGCGAGGAGAGCCCAGACGGTTGGTGCAGCTGTTTTAAGAGCGGATAGCGCTGCAGGTGCCATTTTGGTAGCTAGGTTGCTGATCTCGGCTAATGTGAGCGCGACAGCGGCCATCGCGTCGGGGTTCTTTTGTAGATGGGCGATGGTCTCTGTTGCTGTGTGTTGGACGCAGTTTGCTTCCTCTAACAACCATTCGGTTCGGCTTACGAGGCCCTTTAGTTCCTTGTCGTTGATGTCTCGCGGGGGTGAAGAGTTTCGGGTCAGTGAGGAGGGATGGAAGTCACCATATGCAAGGTCCATATCAACATGGGCGTCAGATTTGGATCGACTTGTCACTGGCCGTCGTTGGAGTTCGCGACTGCCCATATCATGGTGTGTGTGGCGGCGGACTACTGACGGTGGAGCATAGAATGATTCTGAATGTGGTGCAGCGGAATGTAGGTCTTGTTCATATTGACTGTGTCGATGGCGACGGTGATGACTTCGACCCGAATGGTGTGATCGAGGTGCCCGATGTCTCCTCGACGAGGTCCCTGACTGCACATCGTCGATATCGTATGTCTGAATAGCCCTCAGTGCTTCTTTCTCAGCTAACTTGGCATTTCGTTCCGATTTAATCTGAGATTTCTTCTCCCGGTAGGCGTTTTTGGCTTGGCTGAAGACTCCGAAAAGGTGTTTACCCTAGGGCCAGTTAGAGCTATACTCGAAATTTGAAAAAAAATCACCTACCGTACTGACTACCTTGCCGGACTTATCAATCACGGCAATCGACTGGCCTAAAGCAGCCATGATGATCACAAATCAGAGCTACCAGCTGAAGCTCGCGTCAATCTAGCAGATGCTGGGATCGTTCGACGACGTTACTCGTCGGGATCACTTAAAGGACTGGAGATCGACAGGTGCTCAAGACCAGCGGTGTAGCTTCGATAAGTATAGATTTAGCTAGAGTGGGCCGATGTCGTAAATGCGGGATCTCGGTTCAGTGGCCGCGAATTCTAGGCCTGGTCTGGATAAGAATGTCGAGGAATGCAAGATATATACAAAAATAAGAACTAGACAATGCTTGTTCAGGGATCCGGGCTTTATCTCGGATCCTAGTAACAATAAACGGAGTTGTCCGAATACCCGTCTTACCCACCAGGTTTATAAAATGTGAAATAACAAGGTGGCTGGGAATTCAGGTAAGCGCTGAATATGTATTTGTAGGGCTACCAATGCGAGGGGTTCGGTTTAAGGATTGGGTGTCAGTGACTCTAAGCTAAGGCAGAAAGGTATTGGACTATATCAAGGTATTGGGTTGCAAACTGTCAGCGGATCCGTGGGGAATAGTATGCAATACTGCCATTTGTTGTCGCGTTCTGATTGCACCGAAGCACTAGCTTGAGCCACTGACTTAGGGTTGGGGTATCGGAGCTGAGTAGCCGTAGTACAAGAAAATAAAGCAATGAAATGAAGCTGATGAAAGGAAACAACAAGGAAATGATGAATACAAATACGGAATGGCGGTGATACCACCGTCTCTGGTTGGTTGGATATTAGCACCGCCATTGTGGCTGGTGTCACTCGCCACAGTTTGCGGCGGTGCTCTCCGATGGATGGAAGAAAAGAGTGAAAATGATATTATCGTTGCTGCATAAATAGTATAATATCAAATTGACATTATTCCAATGCTAGCTGATTACCTGTTAGGGTAGAATATCCCAACAGATAAACCTGACAGGATGTACAGTAAAACAGTCAAAGGATGATCTGCAAATGCCCGATACAAATCAGGTCCAAGCTCGGCCACCCCTGCGACAATTTACCAGTCAAGTAGCTCCCTGGTCCTGGTAGACCGCTCATCAAACGTGATAGGTAGCAATAATGAGAAGTAGTTGGCCGGATTTCAAATTGAACCCCTGAATTGAATCATAGAGCAATGCCGATGACTTGGTTCCTGCTTATAAGTAATGCATGGCGCTCTGTCTAAGTACATCATTATTTGGATGGATGGTATGTTTGGTAGTATAGCATCTACCATTGACATTGGTATCAGATATGCCTCGGAAGAATGCTGGGACTCCTTTGGCTTGCTTGCTATGGGAACATAGGTTGGTGGTTGAAGAATATGTTGATTTTCTTCGAGTTTGCAGATAAAATAATGATTGACTGCATTTTTCTTGTATCTTCAGATTGGACAGAATAATTGACTGTTATTTTTATCTGCAGATCATCGTGTTGTTGGAATCAGAAGCAAACCAAGCGTGGTAAGCAATTGTGTTGTTCTTTTGGAGTCCCAACGTTTTTGCTTTTGTCGCACCGCCACATCTCTCATTTGACCTTCGTCAACCCTTTCAAATCCCCAAGTGAGCCATTAGTCTGGTTGATTGGCTTTTGGCTATGATTCATTGAAGTAATCGAACTATATATACAATAGCTGGGCTATAGCTAAGATATTCTGGGCCATCGCCCGTAATGGATCACACAGTGGACTCCGAAAGCTCTGAAATCGATGACTCGACTAAAGCCTGGGAGGTCGATCCTCGTTCGTTGAGCGTGAGTATGATAGAGGATACACAAAATCGTCAGACTGAATGTGGGATCGGCCATCGCGTCCAGGCCAGTCGCTCGGTTCTCGCATTGGTTTTGGACAGTGAGTGCGTATTCGCAGGTTTGCAGGGCGGAGACATAGTGGTGAGTATTTCTTATGCAGATATCCTCCTTTATTCAATGGTAACTAACGAAGATAGGCCTGGTCTCTTGATACTTATGACCTGCTTCTCTCCGTACATGCCCACAAGGAGAGTGTCTTAGGACTTTATCTATCTGAGGATGGAGATCTGCTATTTTCCAGCGGCGGTGATTCTGTTGTAAATGTATGATTGCTTCTGTTTTACCCAGGATACATAGATCTAATGAGGGTACTGTAGGTATGGTCCACGAAAACTTTTGAACGGCTCTATTCCATCTACTCCCACCACGATGTGGGCGATATTTTCGCAGTCGCCTATTCATCAAGTTTGAAGACAATCTACTGCGGTGGCCAGAACACTAGCATTCAGGTATTTTTATCATTTCCTGGTGTTGACTATCTTCTGACAATTTGGTAGTGGTGTGATATTTCCAAGCCGGATTCTGTGTCTGCGGAGAATTCTGCAGCCCATCTATCGAGAAGAATTCACCGATTCTTCGATTCCCGCGCGCCAGATGGCTCCCGTGCTAATAGTCCACCGGAATCAAATTTAAGTGGGACGCATTCAATTACTCATGGTGGCCACGTACTCAATTTCAAGCGGGATCACCATAAACTATTTTCTCACCATGGCTATGTTTACACCATGCTACTTGCTAGAGGATTAGTCGAGTCCGCTCCTTCAGAAGAAGTGTTAATAACCGGAGCTGGTGATGGTGTTGTCAAACTGTGGCGTCTGGGTCAGGACAGTAATGTTGCGCCGACTCAGATAGCTAAACTTCAAAATGGTGATCCGGTGCTTTCCATCGCTGTGGACGGATCGTTTCTCTACTGTGGTCTTACTGGGGGAACACTGAATATCTGGAATTTGGATTCGCATCAGCTGGTAAAACGTATCACCCGTCATAGTGGTGATCTGTGGGCCGTTGATATTATTAGAGGTATCGCCGTATGCGGTGACTCGAATGGCGTGGTGAAGGTATGTCGGCAACTAGTGCAACTCTGTTCTATCTACTGATTCTTGCAGAAATTTAACTCGAGATTTGAGGAAGTCGGGAGCTGGGTTGCTCATGAAGGCACTATGCTAGCCTCAGCGGCCGGTCGATTCAACGACCGACGCATTTATGCAACGGGAGGAAACGATAACACGGTCGGTATCTGGGATTTGACTGAATTTTCCCTCAGCCAAGATGAATTACCCCCGATCAGTAACGGTGCGAACCTCCCCACTAGTTGAGACAATAAATACTGACAAAAATAGACGAAATGGTCCAAAGCTTAGCCAAGTTCGTGGCATTCAAAACAATCTCTTCTAGCCCGAAATTCTCAGGAGAATGTAACCAAGGAGCAGCGTTCCTTCGTCGGCATTGCAACTATCTGGGCGCAAAAACAAAGCTCCTAACCACTGGCGAAGATACAAATCCAATCGTCTATGCACGGTTTAACGCTTCATCCCCAGACAAGGTTGGCAAAACGCTTCTATTTTACGGCCACTACGATGTAGTCGGCGCAGACGCAAACCGGCCAAAATGGAAAACAGACCCATACCAACTAACCTCTCTCAACGGGTTTCTATATGGTCGTGGTGTGACGGATAACAAGGGACCGATACTTGCAGCATTATATGCAGCGGCAGATTTGGCCCGACAGAAATCTCTCCGGTGCGACGTGGTTTTCCTGATCGAGGGCGAAGAGGAGTCCGGTTCCCAGGGTTTCCATGAAACCGTTCGACAACACAAATCGCAAATAGGTCCTGTCGATTGGATTCTCCTGGCCAATAGCTATTGGCTGGATGATTACAATCCGTGCCTAACATATGGTCTTCGGGGGGTTGTACATGCGAATCTAATCGTCACAAGTGACCATCCCGACCTCCACAGTGGTATCGACGGTAGTGCACTGCTAGATGAGCCATTGAAAGACCTATCCATGCTTCTAGGTACCCTCGTCGGACCAAAAGGCAAAATCAACTTGCCCGGTTTCCACGAACCAGTCCTATCCCTCACAGAAGCTGAAAAACGCCGTTACGCCGCTATAGCAGATGTTCTACTCCCACATCACCCGGAAATCCCCAGCAGTGATGCTCTCATCAATTCGCTAATGCATCGCTGGCGCGAACCATCGCTCACA
Organism: Aspergillus sclerotialis; assembly: GCA_003589665.1. Taxonomy (NCBI): domain Eukaryota; kingdom Fungi; phylum Ascomycota; class Eurotiomycetes; order Eurotiales; family Aspergillaceae; genus Aspergillus; species Aspergillus sclerotialis. The sequence goes on along the minus strand of MVGC01000548.1, from coordinate 499 downwards.
ATCCACTCCGTCGAAGTTCCGGGAAGCAAGATCGGCACGGCGACCATCTCTCACAAAGCCAAAGCCAGCTTATCGATTCGAATTGTTCCAACGCAAGAGGCAGACGACGTAGCCGCGAACTTAACAGCCTTTGCCCAGGAACAGTTCGCTACACTTGAATCTCAGAATGACCTTACTGTTGAAATAACAGGGAAATCAGACCCGTGGCTAGGAGACCCGGATAACGAGATATTCGAGACGCTTTCCGAAGCAATAACCACAGTCTGGACTCCAGATCACAGCGCCCAAAAACACCAATTCCCACCACCCCAACAGACTCTCCCAGATCGAACCCGAGAAAGGTCGAGATCAAAACAACCGCGCAAAGACCTTTCCCGAAAACCCTCCTCCGACAGTTTGGCCTCACACATCGACCGCATAATAACCTCGACAACATTATCCTCGACAACAACCCGCAAACAATCAACTCTAAGCACATCAGTCCCCACCTCATCAACAT
>MVGC01000547.1:0-14397 GCA_003589665.1 Aspergillus sclerotialis | reverse complement strand
GAGAGGAGGGTCGGGAGGTAGACGGTTGGAACTGTTGCGGACGTTCCTAGGATTCCTATGCGCAGGACCTTGCCTGGCATCTTGGGGTCGTTGGTTAGTTTGCTGGGCTTGTCGCGGTAGGTAGTAGGTAGATGGAGCCTGTAGGTAGATGGCTAGAGCTGATGATGGAGAGAGGAAGAGTCAGTCCATCAGTCGCGTCATATATATCTGGGGAGGAACTCACTTCCTATAGTTTCTGGTGGATCAAACCGAATCCGACCGTGGATCAATCCAAACAGTATGAACTATAAAGTACAACACGTACATAGAGATGGATTTGAGGGCAGAGAGACGAAAGGAAAGAAGAATAACTCATTCAAATAGGCAGGCAGATGGTTGATTTACTGGTGACATCAGAGTTCATCTGAGCTGTCGATTTTTCATCTCGGCATGTTCGAATGCGACAAGGAAGGGATATTACATTGTGTTGCCAGCCCAAATGTTAAAATGATAAAATTATGATAATGTAGAATCAAAAAAATACCTATACTGCTATAGTATATAGCTAAAAAGCAAAAAAAGGCTCGGACCAGGATTCGAACCTGGGTCGCCTGCATACTTTGGATAGCCCAAAGCAGGCATACTGCCACTATACTATCCGAGCAATATCTTGATTACTCAGTCCAAATAAGGGAAGTCCTGTTTACTGTAGTTAAAGAGTTTGAGGTCAAAAAAATAATAGCCTGGATATGGTGGACTTTCCTTGGTTTGAAGCCGAGTAACATGGAGTAATGACAGTCGATGGATGGTGGTTATGATTTCCGCTTCCGTATATGGAATATGCGTGGGGGATCTGGGACTCGCAGTTGGGGAGATATCTTTCCTTTTTCTCTATCTCTTAATCTGTGAGATACCTATCTGATATAGGTATTTAGAAAGGCTAATAATCTTCAGTGTGGAAAGCAAAAAAAGCAAAAAAGAAATAACTCTCGAACGGAGAATCGAACTCCGGTCACCCGCGTGACAAGCGGGGATCTTAACCACTGGACCATTCGAGAGATGTTCTTATTTAGTTGGATCAATTATTCCCTTTATTGTAAAAACCGAGCAAATATTAAACTGATCTTTATACTCCAATGACGAACATTTTTTGAAAAAGAAAATCTTACAGTACCCTACCTTACATACTCGGTGCTATACTTTGGACAGGCGGCGACACTGTCAGGGCGCGTCTCATGGTTCTTCAGCAGCAATGGGCTACGTTATGGTAATTGCCTGAATTTCCAGGTACCAATGGATTTGCCCTATCAAGTCACGCGACCTTAGAGCGGCACTGGTCAGGAACCGGAATAGGAAGGAAGGCGCCTGCCTTTCTGCAACTTCTCATTGGTAGACAGACAGACATAGTTGCAAGCACTGACGACATTCCTTTCCCTCTTGGTTTCTTTCTGTTCTGCCCTATCGCTTTCTTCAATCCAGTTTGGTTTCTCTTTCTGTCTTTAAACCAGCATGTTTTTTGTTGATATTAAGATTCTTCAGGCCATCCCTACCTTTCTAGGTCATAATCCGGTAGATCAGGTCCATTTGAAACCCATTCATTCAATCCTCAAAAGCTAAGAAAGGGGGATTCGTCATCGTCCCTGATCTCCGCCTAAAATCAGATCCCCAAACGATGTCGTCCACGCGTCATTGCCAAGTTCTACCTCTTCCTAGATAATTAATTTCTTCCCTCCTTTTGACTTGCTAGTTAGTTTTACCGCTATTCCTTTACTAGTCTACCCAATACGTCATGCGATTCCATCCTACTATATAGAATCAATTTTTCTCTTCTACCTCTGCTGGTCTGACTTGGGAGAGTTTGACTCGCAACAAACAAATCCACGGTGGCGGCGGCTCGAACGACGATCATCCCCTTCACTGCTTCATTTCTCTCCTTTGACTACAAATGCCGTGGTCCACCGACCTTTCTCCGTTTGGAAAGGATTGATTTTGTTATAACTGATCCTGCAAGTTCCACGGTTCTGCGATCGCCCGTCTCGCCTACCTTCTCTTTTCCTCTCTCTTTTCGCCTCTTCTCTTTTTTCGTTTATGGCTTTGCCACTCGTCGTTTTCTCCCGGCTCCTTTCTAGGCGACGACCGCCAATTCCTTGATTCTCTCGTCAATTCTTGTTCGCGATGATTATACGCCCTCGGAGCCGTACCCCATCGTCCACTGATTAGGAGATTAGGTGACGTGATGTTGCTGAAACCTGGGGAGCGGTTGGGCAGAGTCTCGTCGTGGGGTGGGAAAAGTGCCTGGAAAAAGGTTATCCGTTTTGGTGTCGGCTTTCTAGCAATCTTCGCTTTCGCTGTCATCCTCTGGCCGAAGCTAGAGCGCCACGATCCCATCGTTAACATCGCCCCTAATGTTACGGTCTCCGCCGATATCAAATGCCCACTAGACCTTGAGCTGATCGAACGCTTCGGCGTCCACAAACTCCGCAACTACCTGCGGCGAGAGGTCGTCGCCGTCGAGTCAGATGCAGACCTACCTCTCTCTCAGAGTCTTGAGACCCCCTTCCTCGACACCCACCAGTTGAGTGACGCCGACAAAGACTTAATCAAGCAGTCGCAGGACGAATGCTTGAACCCTCTCCCCATCACCTTGAATGTGCCGCGATCACCAAGGTCCGTAGATGCGTCACATATCGACTTTGGTGTCGCTACGACATTAGAACGATTAAATGACTCCCTCGACGCTTTTAGCCACTGGGCAGGCTACACCAGAACCCGCATCTTCGCCCTCCTCGAGCCCCATGATAAGGTTCCTGAAGTCGAAGCCAAAGCGGATCTACTCGGAATCAACCTACATGTGACACAGTCCGATCAAGAATACCAGACCCGCTACTTCTCGCTGCTGCCGCATTTGGCTGAGAATATGCGCGAGCAAACACGTTGGTCCTGCATAATCGACGACGACACCTTTTTCCTCTCCATGCAAGCGCTTGTCAAAGCCCTTGCTGAATACGACGATACACAACCCATGTACCTAGGGGGTCTCTCAGAAAGTATCCCTCAAGTAGGCATATTCGGGATGATGGCTTATGGAGGCGCTGGCGTCTTCCTCTCACGTCCACTCATCACCCAACTGAGCGACAGCGCGACCCTTCGCGACTGCCAGTCGATGGATTACACGGGTGACCGCCGTATTTCATACTGTGTCTACCAACACACCGACACAAAACTCACCGTCGACCACCGTCTACGTCAACTTGATATGAGAGGCGATGTGTCCGGATTCTTCGAATCGGGGCGCGAACCCCCTCTCTCCGTCCACCATTGGAAATCCTGGTTCGACACCGACATGACAAAAGTCAGTGCCGTGTCTGATCTCTGCGGTGACAACTGTCTCCTGAGAAAATGGTTCTTCAGCGACGGCTGGATCCTAACGAATGGAATCTCCATAATCAAATACAGCTCCAAAATCGAAATAGATGACCCCTCAATGGAACTTACCTGGTTTGGGGACCACGGAGCAGAATTCGATTCCTACCTACACGAACTCGGACCCCTCCGTGACAAAGACTGGGCTAAGCTCAGTTTTACTTTAGAAGATGCTTCTGTCGAAAACGACAAGGTCCATCAATATTATGTCCATCGGGATGAGCAAAAAGGTGACGAGATCATCGAGTTGATTTGGCGATCCGGGTAGTTGATGTGGTTGTACATACCTACCAAGGTATGCAGGTTCATTGGTATATTTGCTTGGGGTTGGTTGGCTGGGTCTGGTTGTGATTGATTGTAACCCTTACTTGCATGCATGCGATCGGTTGGCTGCGTATCTTGCATTTTGGCATTTGCACTACTTTTTTCTTGTTTATAGATAGCTTTCTCTTCCATTCTATACAAGACTTAATGAATGGTCTATCTTGGTGTAGGTATAGATAATGACTTATTGCATGAATGAAATGTACTTTATTGCATCATTGCTTGTAGATGTATTGTATTTTTCTACCTTCCTACCATCCGATGATTCCTGGAATGCAGGGAGTAGTCCTAGATTGAGTACAGGCGATCGTTAGCAATAACCCTAGTGGATGACGTGCATACTGCACATGATAGTCTCCATGAGACTCATACAAATTATGCTAATCTAGTAATATTAGCAAGATAACTAGAGCTTGGTTCGGGAGGTCGTTTGGTGTAGATATATATCGGCTCAAAAGTACTATTAAAACCGGTAATAGTATGATATAATACAGTGCAATTCAACAGCTCCCTAACTCCGGCCCAATGTATAGGTTATCCGTAATAGCATCATAATATATACAGCAAGATTGGCGATTGACTCCCCCGACAAGGGGAAGGAACACAGTCCGCCAAGCTAAAGAGCAAGATGCGCATGGGCACTAGACTGAAACGATAAATCTGACGGGACACGAGTCAGTGATGACTGTTGTGAATCCTCATTATCGTCTTGCACATTTTGCTGAGGGACGAAAGAGCATGCATCCTCAGTGTTCATCCATGAAGCGTCATCAGACGAAAAGGGGAGAGTGGGGAGGAAGTTTCCGATGGTAATCGTGCAGTCGAAGCCGAGGACATTCTTGCATCGTTCGAGGAGGGTGGGGAAGAGATACGATTGTGAGCCGCGGATTCGGTCTAGGGTTTGAAGAATACCCCAGAGGAGTTCTTGGGGTGCAACCGTGGAGTCGGCAAGTCGGGTTGAGGCTTTTGATGGTAGGGATCTGGTTACGTCTGCTACGGAGGTGCCGAGGTCGAAGAGTTTTTGTTCCTGGTAGGTATTAGTCAAGTTAGGCGTTGGGGTTTGTTGCTAGCTAGCGGACGGACCATTCCTATGCCGTGGGCGTCGACGGCCCCTTGAGATGCAGCGCCGATTACATTCATGACAGCTTTTCCGACCAGCACCGGCAGATGGAAAGGAAGGGCTGGGCCGTTGTAGGAGCCGGCTTGGGCTGCGTGACCAATGGAGAGCTTCCACATCATCGCTTGGAGCCATTGCTGAGTGATGAGTATGTCTACTTGCTGGATTTCAAGGACTCCCTCGACGGAGATTGGGTCGCAAAGACTTGATTGGATGGAAGACGTTGGTGGCATTTCGAGACAGGATTCACTGCCACCAGCCGAAACCCAGTCATATAGATTAACTGTGAGCTTTTCAAAAATGTTGATCAAGTTTAGGAAGCCATAGGCTAAAATAGGGTCTGATGAGCAGAGGACCTGAGGCTTCTGTATTGAATTGCGTAGCATCACGGGTTTCGCTTGCTGCAAGGCATAGCCCCTGTAGTGGGTGAGAGAAGTGACACACTAAGTGACCAGTAGGCTTACCTTTCGGTTACAAAGAGTAGCCAAAAAACTCTTCTCCTCTCTTCTGCCTCCTCGATGTTCAATTCCGAGTAGGTTACTTCGCGATGGAGGTTCAATGAAAAGGCCATCGATATTGCCTGGCACAAGTAAAACCATGCATGCTTCTGTTTATCCAGATTTCCATAGGCAGCAAATAAAAAGAACGATGTCAAGAGGCTCTCTATGTTCACATCCTCTACTATATCACATTCGGTTCTTGCCCTCACGGCTTCCGATAGTAGCTCTTCCCCGGACATTACCGAACGCCCATCAACTGTCGCTTTAAGAGGAGGCGGATCGGAAGACGGAGTAGCCCCATCTAGCTTAAGCTGGATATGGGTGGCTGCGCACAACGACGCCATAAAAGCGTATCGCTGCGGGGATAGCCTCTGTGGCTCATAGCTGTCAAGTTGCAATTGTTCCTTTCGTACGACTGGCATTATTGGAAACAGATACTTCAGGAAAACGTTCACATGGGCCAATAGAATCGGTGGCGTTAGGCGTCGCGCATAAGGAAGCGCCAGACCACTGACAGAATCGGGAGGTGAGACTGTCGATCCTGGAGAAGACATCGACTCTGGAGGTGGGAGCTGGAAGAATGATTCGTTGGATTCATGGTATGGATGTTGCGAGTCTGGAGCAGGAAATGCAGGTGATACTGGCGAACTCAATTGATAACCGGCTATATCCATGACCAAGTCTTTATCTGGGGGGAGAGCATGCTGATCATAAGACCCATCCCGATTCCGAGAAGCAAGAGGATGAAGAGGTGCCAACGGATAAACAGTACGGAATTTCGGGCCTTTACGGCGAAGTACGTCGCTGTAGGAACAGGAGAGTAAGAGCCGTTTGCATTTGTCACATGGGAGTTCTCTCGAACATTTGATTTTCCGCTTACGACAATTGTCGCAAGCTTGCTTGAAGTGTTTCTGTTCAGTATGTTGAGTAGTTGAGTCCATTGCTGTGAGATGTTGGGTGTAGTCGGAGTCACACTTGGGAGGCATTTGGGCTCATTTTATTTTATGACAGTGAGATGACAAGAAATAATGAAAGGAGCATAATTCACTCAGGGACTTGAGGTAGCGTCACCAGGAGGAGAGAGGAAGAAAAACCTGGGGATTCGAAGCGGGGACATTGCATCGAACTAACATTTTAGTACGATCAAGAATCTTCACCCAAACCCCGCGATGCCAACTTCGGTAGGCATCGCCGACAATACGAAACACATTCGTTTTGATTAGGATTCGGTTGGTATACGACGATATTTAACTGCCCTCATTCAATTGGAGTGTAAGGATTCATCTTCGTGCCTACATGTTGGATGGTACTATGGACCACCATTTCGGGGCCCGTGTTTTAGTAGTCGATGCGAGTCATGCCATATAAGCAGATAGCGCGCATCTGCCATCCTTTGTGTTCTAGCAAGAACCTTAACAGCCAGAGTGATGGCATAATAATGATCCCAGTTAATTGGGGAAGCCTGGGCCTCCTACACCATAAGCCGAAGCGCTTCAGAGTCGACAGTCCTTCTCCTTCGGGAAGCCGAGAACAAAAGTGGAGAAAACGATTGATATTTGAAAAGTGCCCGGTCATTGGCAACTATTCTCCATTGCTGAATTCATGCACTTGAAGGGCTTTTCTAGCGATATAATACGCTGTGCCATGCTATGTCCAACAACCAGCGATAGATGCTTGCTATGGAGTCCATAGTTGCTGGTGATATCATATACGATGAGATGGCGGGAACTAGGACATAAAGGCTCACCGAACCACCAAGACAGCATTGAATTCAGCATCTGGAGAACCGAATGGAGATTGGCAAGTTGGAGAAGAACAAAGTGGAGGAAAATGAATTGAAAGGGAACAAACACGGGGAATTGTCGGGCTTCTGTCCAATCAGAGGATTCCTGTCAGATGATCAACATGTGATATTCAGGAACTGTTTTTATGTCCTTCATTAATTTCCCTCATTACATTCTTGTAGAACAGTCTGATACAGTTGGAATAAGAATCCTGATTTAATTCTGGCCTATTTGACTTGATTGGGTTAAAGCCAATTGTACCTTCAACCCCATCCGTGTTACTTGAGGTGATCCGAGCTTTCCCAGCCAGTGCCTCTCCACAAACTAACTCCATCTTGGAGTCTTTTAACTTCTTACTTCCCCACAAAAAGAGTCCGGATGCGGATAGGTCGGATACATCATACATGTTCAGGCCGTCGTGTCGGAAATTCAACGGGGATTTTCTTCAACTTCGTGTCGCACTGGACTTATCGGGATGCCTTGTCTTTCTTGAGAAGGAAACTGCATGGATGCTCAGCGACAACGTTTGAACTATAAGAATGGCAGACCCTGGAAGAAATTGGAGGTTTCTTGGCCATGACCGGGGTGATTGATTTCTCTTAACGCACCATGGTTGGTTTTATAAGCCTCTTTGCCAGTACCTGGCTTCTCCCTGTGGCCTATGGTGCTAGCAATTCTGTTGCGCAAAGCACCTCTACATCTTCGTCATGGACACAATTTACTATACCCGCTTCTGTGGATGTCGGTGCCCAGCTGATCGCGAACATTGATGACCCGAAAGCTGTCAACCCTCAGTCGACTTGTCCGGGTTACAAAGCTTCAAATGTGCACCACACACGGGCCGGATTTACAGCCTCTTTGCAATTAGCCGGAGACCCATGCAATGTGTATGGGAATGACATCGACGCGTTGACTCTCTCTGTGGAATACCAAGCGGCAAACCGATTAAACATTCAGATATTCCCTTCCAATGTTGATGCGTCAAATGCATCTTGGTATCTTCTACCGGAAGACCTCGTACCTAGACCGAAAACTTCGCCAAATCCATCTATCGATGACAGCGAACTTGACTTCTCGTGGTCGAATAACCCTTCGTTCAACTTCAAAGTAATCCGGAAAGCTACGGGCGATGTCCTATTTAATACCGAGGGATCTGCGTTGGTCTACGAAGACCAGTTCATTGAGTTCGTAACCTCATTACCTCAAGACTACAATCTATACGGGCTAGGAGAGCACATCCAGCAATTACGACTGCTGGATAATGCGACCTTGACCATTTATGCGGCTGACGTTGGAGATCCAATTGATAGGTAAGCTTCCATGGCCGAATTCTGAGAACTTTCATCTAACTGAACAGGAACATCTATGGATCTCATCCCTTTTACATGGACACACGTTACTATGAGGTAGACAAGAAGGACGGGAGCCTCAAACTTCATACGGGTGATCGAACTGACCATTCGAAAGAATACAAATCCTTTTCCCATGGCGTATTTATGAGAAACGCCCATGGACAGGAGATACTCACGCATTCTCAAGACTTGACATGGCGAACCCTAGGCGGAGCTATTGACCTAACCTTCTACTCTGGCCCATCCCAAGCTGAGGTCACCAGAAATTATCAACTGAGCACTGTTGGATTGCCAGCGATGCAGAAATACTCCACATTTGGTTTTCAACAATGCCGCTGGGGCTACGCGAACTGGTCAGAAGTTGAGGAAGTTGTCGCCAATTTCGAGAAATTCGACATTCCTCTCGAGTATATCTGGTATGGAAACGGCAATTTGTAATGAGCTTGGACTAATATTGCAAAACAGGAATGATATCGACTATATGCATGGCTACCGTGATTTTGATAATGATAAGATTCGGTATTCATATGAAGAAGGAGGGAAATTTCTTGACAAATTGCACAAAAGCGGTCGCCATTATGTCCCCATAATAGATGCGGCACTCTATATCCCAAATCCTGGGAATGCATCTGACGCGTAAGAAACCCGATCTACAGACTTCATAACCAACGCAAATACTTATGACGAATGGGGCAGATATGATACCTACACCAGAGGCAGTGTGGACGATGTTTGGCTCAAGAACCCTGACGGTAGTCTTTACATCGGGGCTGTCTGGCCCGGCTATACCGTGTTTACTGATTGGCAGAATCCTAAGGCAAGCGAATTCTGGGCGAACGAGCTTGTAACATACCATAAAAAGATACCATATGATGGTGTCTGGATCGATATGAACGAGATTTCATCTTTCTGTGTCGGCAGTTGTGGGACTGGAAACCTGTCCATGAACCCAGTCCATCCACCGTTTGCACTCCCAGGGGAACCAGGAAATGTCATTTATGACTATCCCGAGGGATTCGAGAAGACAAATGATACCGAAGCGGCTTCCGCTTCTGCGGCCTCGTCTAGTCAAGCAGCCGCTCAAACCGGAGCGTCCGACTCGACGTCGACCTCTTACTTGCGCACAACTCCGACACCGGGTGTTCGTAATGTTGACCATCCTCCCTACGTGATTAACCACGTCCAAGAAGGTCATGATCTCGGTGTTCACGCTGTCGCTCCGAACGCCACTCATGTGAACGGAGTGCAGGAATATGATATACATAATCTCTATGGTTATCAGACCCTTAATGCCACCTATCATGCATTGCTCAAGGTCTGGTCCGACAAGCGCCCATTTATCATCGGCCGCTCCACGTTTGCCGGCTCTGGGAAATGGGCAGGCCATTGGGGCGGTGACAACGCATCTCTGTGGGCATACATGTTCTTCTCCATCCCACAGGCTCTATCCTTTTCGCTATTTGGTATCCCAATGTTTGGCGTTGATACTTGCGGATTTAATGGAAACACAGACGAAGAGCTATGCAACCGCTGGATGCAATTGTCGGCATTTTTCCCGTTTTTCCGAAATCATAACACGCTCTCCGCTATTCCACAAGAGCCCTACAGGTGGGCATCTGTCATTGATGCATCGAAAGCTGCCATGAAGATCCGTTACTCTATCCTTCCTTACTTCTACACGCTGTTCCACCTCGCCCATACAACTGGATCGACAGTGATGCGGGCGCTCGCATGGGAATTTCCGAACGACCCTTCGCTCGCGGGAGTTGACAGGCAGTTCCTCGTCGGACCTTCGGTGATGGTGGTTCCGGTGCTTGAGCCACAGGTGGATACGGTGAAAGGTGTATTCCCAGGCGTGGGTAATGGCGAAGTTTGGTACGACTGGTACACACAAACTGCCGTTGATGCCAAACCTGGGGTCAACACTACTATTCCTGCCCCGTTGGGCCATATCCCTGTTTTCGTTCGCGGTGGCAGCATTGTACCCATGCAGGAACCTGCATTGACCACTCGGGATGCCCGAAATACCTCCTGGTCATTGTTAGCCCCATTAAGCAGCGATGGGACCGCGTCTGGTCAGCTCTACCTTGACGACGGGGAGAGTCTTCATCCTGAAGATACACTCGAAGTTACTTTCAAGGCAGCGAATTCAAGTCTCTCAGCTATATCGCATGGAACATGGAAGGAGGATAACCCCCTTGCAAAGGTCACCTTACTAGGTGTGGCGAAGGAGCCATCTACCGTAACTTTTAACAACCACCAGCTGCCTGACTCGTCAGTCAAATACAATGCGACTTCACAGGCTCTGTCTGTGGAAGGATTGCAGCATTACACGGGCAAAGGTGCCTGGGATGGGGATTGGACATTGAAATGGTGATGGGCCTACTCGTAGTGGTTATGCTTGGGGACTAGAGCGGTAGAGGAATACTTCAAAGCTGCTGCTCTCCATGCTACCTATTATATAAAGACTCATTGGCACCAAGAGTTTTGAGAGAATAAATCCATGCCTATTAGCCCTGCACTTGGTTGCACTGTTTACCAGCTCTAACCGACTGGCTTCCATATCCTTCCGTCAACACTCATTTGCAAGTTTTCCCATCCTTTTAATCCATTTCCAGTGCTATTACATGGTTTGACAATCTACAAGGATTACGCTTATAGTAGAATTTCCCCCGCGACAAGAAAGAAATACACGAATAACATCACAAAGGCTATAGAGGAGATAATTTCCACCCCTGCCATCTTCACATTCACCAGCGCCAACCAGAATGCAGAATTGCGGGGTTGGAGAATCGTACATCTTTACAATTCATCACTTCATTTAAATACGGACATTTATCGGGCCAAACCAAAACAACTCCGTCTATTAGTTTGGTTTTCTGCCGTGTATCATTTTACTTGCAGAATGGATGCAAGGTACATAAATGGTGCTCCTCTGCACCCCTTATCCTCTGCTCTATCTCCTGACTTGAATTCTACTCTTTATTCGACTTCGGTATATGAACAGATTGGTAGAACTATGCCCAAATTGTCTCTTTTGGTAGCTGTGACACAGTTCCTTGTGGGATTGGCTGTCGCGCGGGTTACAGGTCTTATAAAAAGGGAATCCGCCTCTTTGGATAGCTGGTTAGCTACTGAGTCCCGGTATGCGTTGGACGGGATATTGAATAATATCGGAGCAAATGGAGGAAAAGCTCAAGGAGCAAGCTCAGGAATAGTCGTCGCGAGTCCAAGCAAGAATAATCCTGATTGTCTGTTGACATCCATTCCACATCATCCCTTTACAAATTCGATCTAACTAACACCAGACTTCTACACCTGGACCCGAGACGCAGCCCTCACAGCAAAATGTCTAATCGACACGTTCATCATGACCGGAGATGAAGGTCTACAGCTGGAGATGCAGAACTATATCACCTCCCAAGCTCGGCTGCAGACGGTGTCAAATCCGTCTGGCGATTTGTCTAACGGAGAAGGACTGGGAGAACCAAAATTTAATGTGGACATGACTGCATTTACGGGGTCATGGGGGCGACCACAGCGGGATGGGCCCGCTTTGAGGGCTACTGCGATGATTACTTATGCTAATTGGCTTATTGTATATTCCCTAGTTTACGGACTGGTTAGATTTGGAAACTGGCTAACTGTGTACAGGAAAACGGACAGACTGAGAAAGCAGACTCGATTATTTGGCCTATTATTCAAAACGATCTTGCTTATGTGGCTCAATATTGGAATTCTACTACCTTTGGTATATTCCAGTTATACCGAACCCAAAAATACAAATACTGACGATGTCCAGATCTCTGGGAAGAAGTAGAAGGCTCCTCCTTCTTCACAACAGTAGCCCAATACCGCTCCCTAATCGAAGGCAGCGCTCTCGCCGACAAACTCGGACACTCCTGTCCAGCCTGTGACTCGCAAGCACCACAGATCCTCTGCATGCTACAATCCTACTGGACAGGGTCGTTCATCCTCGCAAATTTCGGAAGCGATCGCTCAGGAAAAGACGCAAACTGCATCCTAGGAAGTATCCACTCCTTCGATCCGAGCGCAGACTGCAACGATGCTACATTCCAGCCATGTTCTGCTCGCGCACTAGCGAATCATAAGGTTGTCACGGATTCGTTCCGGTCGATCTATGATGTGAATAAGGGAATCTCGCAGGGTCAGGCCGTTGCCGTGGGCAGGTATCCGGAGGATGTGTATCAGGGCGGTAATCCGTGGTATCTTTGTACGATGGCTGCTGCGGAGTTGCTTTATGATGCATTGTATCAGTGGGAAAGAATTGGATCATTGTCTATCTCTGATATAAGCCTGGGCTTCTTCAGAGATATCTATTCTGCGTCTGCGGTGGGGGAGTATGAGTCTTCGTCGTCAGTATACAAGGATGTTACTGCCGCTGTGAGGGCTTATGCGGATGGATTCATGAGCGTTGCTGTAAGCGTCCATTTTCCTTCGTCTCAATCTCATATATTGAGACCAATAAACCATATTAACAAACCACAGCAAAAATACACCCCCTCAAACGGCGCTCTCGCCGAACAATTCTCCCGCTCAACGGGCTCCCCAGTCTCAGCCTCAGACCTAACCTGGTCCTACGCGGCGCTCCTAACCTCCTCGCAACGACGTTCCAAACTCAACCCACCGAGCTGGAACAGCACCTCCAATCCCCCGCCATCAACCTGCCCCTCTCCATCCCCCGTAACCGGAACTTACAAACCCGCCCCAACAACCACCTTCCCTACTCCCGACTGCAGTGATCCCCCCGAAACAGTAAGTGTCCGCTTCAACGCCCTGGTCTCCACGACAGTTGGACAAAATGTTTACCTTGTTGGTTCAGTGCCAGAACTAGGGAAGTGGGATCCAGCGGATGGGGTGAAATTGAACGCGAATGAGTATTCGAGTTTTGTACCGTTGTGGTATGGAGCTCTGGAGATGGCATCAGGAACGGGGTTTGAGTTTAAGTTTGTTATTAGAGATGGCAATGGGGTTGTTTGGGAAACGGGTGAGAATAGGAAGGTTGAGGTGCTCCAAGAGTGTGGGGTGTCGAATATGACTATTACGGGGAATTGGAGGAGCTGAGTGGTTGTCTGTTGATTGCTGGAGAAGTGTATATGCTCGATTAAGGGTATGGTTCTAGGGCCGAGTTGGTGGATTGCGTAGCGATACATAGTAGCTATCTAGCTGGCAATGCTGATTCGAGTACTCAATATACGAATTTGTATACAACCAAGTAAACGTAAAAATATATACTATTTTAAAATAGAGAGAAAGAACAGCGACCTCAAAATATTATCCGAACTATATACACTCACCCTCAACATAACCAGCCATCACGAACCAGCCCCAACACTCCCGGCCAACCCTACATCCACAGCCAAATTCTGAAAAACCGTTCCACCAGCAAGAGAATAAGCCGGCAAAAAACCAGACGGCACAAACTGCTCGACACCGGCAAATCCCCCACCAGCACCAGCACCACCATCTGGCAAATCAATCAACTCAGGAATAAACTGGCCCTGCTCGACCGCAGACGTAAACGGCGAGGAGCGCTTTATAACTGCATCCGCCGCAGTCCTAGACCTCTCGTTATACCTCCTCTTAAATTCAGAGATGATACATGAAAACCGATACGCGATATGATCTTCGTTCGGAGAAAGGTGCATAAGGAACGACTGAAGTTGATCGATTAGGGGATCGACGATGTTGAAATCGCAGAGTGTGAGGGCGGCATAGCCGACTATGAAGTATATTTGGTCAATTGAGCCCAGCGCAGTGGAGTAGGGTGATTGAAGGAATTTGGAGACGATTAGGCGCGAGGTGTCGAGAATGGTGGGTGCCAGGGTTTCGGTGTCACTGTGGAGAGATGCGGAGGCTGTTCGATGGAGGAGTAGTTGGCAGAAGAGGAGGTGAGG
>MVGC01000546.1:0-14408 GCA_003589665.1 Aspergillus sclerotialis | reverse complement strand
ATCTATTAATAAAGCGTCTAACCTATTACTAGCTAATAGAAGCGTCCTTTTTAACCCGATTTTTTAGAAGAATTTTAGCTATTTCTTATATAGTTTTGACTCGAGGTAGTAGACTATATTAATCTATAGATATAATTTAATTTCGAAGTATAGATTCTTCTATAGTAGTAAGTTTTTAGCTATTTAATATAGAATCTACGCGCGAAGCGCGTCTCTAAAGTCGATAGATAATAGTACTTTTAGGCACGTTATATACCTTAGCAGCGGCTTAAGTACCTTTTATTTAACTATTCTAAATAGTATTAATAGCAAGTAATATTCTACCTTCGCGTTAAATAGGTAAATCTAAAAAATATATAGCTATTTTAATAGTAGAATAGCTTCAATTGGTATATAGTAGAAGCGGGTGTCCTGCTCGGTGGTAGATTACGTTAGTTAAGTAAACTAATAATTCGCTAGATCTTAATTTAAATATAAACCCGCTTAAGCTTTAAGATTAATATATATATCTTTTATAATCTTTTAAGCTTTAGAGTATACTTCTAGCTAGGAATATTATTTAGCTAAAACTATTATTTAAAAAGTATTTAGTTTTTAATGTAACTAGTATATTTAAAAATTAAGCCTATCTACCTCTAGAGCTTTCTTAATATTTTAATTATATAAGATTTTTTATATTAGCTTTAAAGTTATAAACGTACAGGTTTATTTATTAGATTATTTTTATAATATTATATTTTAGAAAACTCTAAAAAAAATAATTTACTAAATTAAAGCCTTCTTCTTAGGTAAAATTATAGCTAAAAAAGCTTTAGACTTAAAGTTATAGAATATTAATATAATAAAGTTATTTATCGATTTTATATATTATAGAGCTAGCTAGTATTTATTAACGTCCTTTAATAAAAACTTTATAAAATTCTTTCTCTAGTTATTTTTAAAAAAGGCCTTTTAGTATACTTTTTTGGCGGCCTTTATAACTTAGAAATAACTATTTTATACTATCTTGAAAACCTTATTTATATAGATATAGACATTATTATTTATAAATTATAACTTATAAGTTTTAAGCTTATCTTAGTTTAGAGTTTTACTAATACTTAAAGCAAATATAAATTTAAATTATTTTAGCGTACCTAAGATATTAATTAGAGTTTTTTATATTTAATAAGCTTCTTTTATATAATTTTTTTAATATATTAATCGTCTAAAGATAGCTAATCCTTAGCTTTTAAAGTCTAAATAATAATTACTAGCTTTAAAGCTTCTATTTAATATTTTATTATCCTTTTTAAAGCTTCTTCTAGAAGTATTTTTTTTTAAAAAAAATCTTTTAGCCTAGAATAATAAGTTTATAATCTAATATTATAAGTTTATTTATATTAATTTTTTAGATTTTTAAAAAGACTACAGCTTACGAGCTTAAAATTAAATTAATTATTAAGAGACTTAGTATTAATTTATAGTAAATAATCTTCTTTAAAATATTATTAATATATAAAGAGTATTAGTTAATAAGCTATTCTAGAGCTTTAGCGTTAATCTATATTTTTATTTAGATATTTTATATAGAGCTATAGATATTAAAATCTTCTATTATTAGATATCTATCTTTAATAAGTAGGCCTTAATTAATATCTTTAATAACTTATTTATATCTATATAAGACGCTTTATTAACGCTAATTTTCTTTTATCTATATATTACAATAGTTAATTACTTTAGTATATTTAAAAGCTCGTTTTTTAATTATAAAGATCTTCTATAAATTAAGAACCTAGATATAGAAGTAATCTATTAAATTAGTATAATTCTTAACTTTAATAATATTTATAAAGCTTTTATAAACTTTTATTAGCATCTATTATTTTTTTTTCTTTTTAAATTAATAGAGTAGATAGCTTAGATTAAAGAACTTATATTTAATATAAGGCTCTTATAAATATATAATTTCTATTTATTACTCTATCTCTACTTTTAAAATCTCTATAGTTATAAAATAGATATAACTATAATTATATTAAACAATTAGTATTGATATAGTAAAATATTCTAGATATAGACTTTAAATATAGAAGTAAAGTATAGATGACGTAGCCTATTTTATCTTTATAAGATTTTTAATAAGTTTAATATCTATCTAAGCTTTCTAAATTTAAAAAGATCTAAAGATCTAATAGAGTTTTTTTTAAGCTTTTTATTTAATATATAGTAGCGATATAACTATTTTAATTTATAATTAACGCTTATAAGCCCGCTTATTAGTTTTTTTTAATTTTAAAATACATTAAAAAGCTAGCTTAATAGCTACCTCTATAATTATTATATTTACTAGAGGTATAAAAGCATAGATAATCTATTTATATATTATAATTAATTATAGTATAGATATAATTTTAAGCTTTATAAGAGTCTATATATACTATATATAATAGCGGCTAAATATTATAGGCTCTATAAGGTTTATATCTTATACTATAATATTAAGTATAAATTAAATTCTTTTTTATTTTTTTAAATAAAGGCTAGTTGGATATTTAAAGCCTTTAAATTAGATTTTATTTATAAGAAGTCTTTAAGCTTTCTTTAGATCTTTTACTATTATTATAATAATAAAGAAGCGCTAGCTAGTAGTCTAAATTATTTCTAAATATTTAATTTATATAAAGTCTTATATTAGAGTATAGATATTCTCTAATTTAATTTTCTTTTAAGTAAAGCCTAGACTTAAAATATTATATTAGGCTACTAGAATTATATATACCTTAACTTTATATTATTAATAATTTAGTTTAACGTCTATAATTATAAGGGTTAACGTAATAATAAATAATTATTAAAAAGTTCTTATAAATAGATATAAATATCTTTATAATTATTTTTTAATTTAATAATATTAAAATAATTTTAGAAATAGTATAATTAGTATTACTTATTTTAGCGAAGCTTAAAAAGTTTATTTATACTAAATACTAGTTAAATTATAGAATAATATTTATCTAGCTCTATTTTAAAATATTAAAATTATTTTTATATCTAAATATAAACCTATAATTATTTTTACTATTATAAATAGACTTTAAATTTATAAAGCTTAATATTTTAAAAAACTTTTCAAAAGAATATTAGCGTCTTTTAGTAACTATTTATTATACTTTAATGTTCTTAATAATTATAGTTAGTCTATTACAGAGGTTTTATAAACTTTTTTACCTTTAGTATTAGAGGCTATATTTTAGATAATAATAATAATATTAGAAGTATAGCTTTACGGGGCTCTATAAGCTTAGTACTTTTATTAAATTTAATAAATACTTTGTATATAGTTTTATAAGCGTTACTCTTTATAAAAAAAAGAGATATTTTAAATTTTAAAAAGCTATTTATACTACTAGAGACTTAATTAAATAGTTCTCTAAATTTTAGTATATTTAGATTATTTTTCAAATATTAATTTAGCTTTTTATAATTTAAAAATAACTTATTAAGCGCTATTTTAAATTTTTTATTAGAGGGATTATATAAGCTTTAACTTCGTTTAACTTTATATATATAATATTATTAATAGTTATTAAATAGCTATTATACTCTATTCTATAGCTTATTAAATAAAATTTATAAAGAGGACTTTATAGTCGTTTAGAGCGGTTAAATATAGTCTTTTTCTAGAGGTAAAGCTACCTTTTCTACGTCTAATTCTCGCTTTTTAAAAGAATAAACTACTTTTAATATCTTTTATAAAGCAAGATATAAAGCTTTAGCTTACAGGAGCTACTATATTAACGTATCCTATAAGCGAGTAGAATATGTAAGCGAGTGGAACACCTACCCGCGATCGAGTTCACCACCGGCACTTTACTATCTTCAACCACCTATTATACCACCAAAACGTACTATTCCGAGCCGAAATTCTACTAAGTAGGAGAGTAGGATTATACTTGCTATACAAGCTTTAAAAAATAATAAAATTCTCTCTTTTCGCGAAGCAGCGCGTCGATTTAATATTCTAATTATTACTCTACGACGCCAAGTCACTAGCTAATTATTTCGATCTAGTATACGCGTAAATAACTATAAATTAATATAATTAAAAGAGGAATCGTTATAGAAATAGATACTTTCTATAGATACGCGTGAAATAGTACCTCGGCAAGATATAGTGCGAGAAATAGTAAATTTATTATTTACTAAGCGTGGCGAGCGTCCTACGTAATTAGTTGGTAGTAAATAGGTATACAACTATACCTAACGTACTCCCGATATTACTATATAATTTTTACGTTAATATAATTATCAACGTGCTATATATAAAGATCTAGTAGTTATATAGTAGTGGTTCGATCGCGTATAGCAGGTTATTCTTTAATATAGGATTCTCGTAGAGGATATCTATAATTTTAATAAAACTAGCTTTGCAATAGACCTTATAAGCACTTCTAAGGTAGTTATACGCGCTGAATACTATAGTAAATAGCGTGTTATACAGCCTAGTAATCGCGAGTAGGTTACTACTATTGAAACAATTAATAGTAGTGGGTGGGCGCTACCACCTACTATTATATTTAAAGCGAAGATATTTAACTAGGTATAGTTTTCTACTATACTAAGAGATTAGCGTCTTGAAGTTAGTGAAAATAGATAGACTACCGATATAATTAGCCTAGATTAGCTATAGTATCACTCTCTACCACTTACTAAGGGTTATACGTATAGGAAATAGCGCTTATTAATTATAAATAGCTATAGAAGCTATATTACTACTTAATTCGACGATTTATACGTAGAGAATATAGTTATACTAATTTATATACCTCCACATTTATTCTATCTTCTTCAACCTCTTAATATAGGTTATTTTGTAGTGATTAAACGCGCGTACGGGCAGGCTATTTAATTAAAGCTTCGGTATAGTGTAAACTATATTGATAAGCTTAATTTCCTTGCTACGTATCTATAGGCACGAGAAGAAGTATATAAATCTACTACTATATTAAGTAGCTTTGTAGTAGTAGGTCTAGTGCTATTTAACGCGCAGAGAGTAATTAATAAGCTTGATATAAAGCTTCGTATATCTATATCCTCTAGTAGTAGTGGTAGTAGTATCTATATTCTACACACGCTATATAAGCCTACTAATATTTATTAGTAGGTATCTTCGATTAAAGCGCTAATATAGTAGCGATTATATACACTACTAAGTCCTGCTAAATAGACGCTTGAACAACTAATTAAGAGGTGTAAAATCGCTATATATAACGGTGTATTACTCGCCTATAAAATTAAATAATTATAGGCTAAGAATAGCTACTAGAAGTAGAAACGTGTACTACCTAATAAAAAATTAGTAAATAAAGGTAGAATAAATAGTAAGGATACGCAGCAACGTATATAGTAGGAAATAAATAGTATAGAAGTAGAGATAGTAGCTAAGGTAGAATCTAGTTCGGTAGTGAATTCGGCTAATTAGAGGGCGCTACTGAGGTATATAAATTGTTAGAATATAGAGTATAAGAGAAATAAGTGCCCTAATTAATATTTAGATAGTTTTAATTGTATCTAGGCGTTGGTTGTTGAATAATATCAAATTATATAGATAGATAGATAGGTAGGTGTTCTACTCGCTTATATGTTCCACTCGCTTATGGGATACGTTAGTACCTAAAAGCTTTAATAATATTTTATTCTTTAAAAAGTCTATAAAGGCTTCTTAGAGATTATTTTAATTTAATATCTATTTCTTTAAATCTAAAAGAATAATATTAGTCTTAAAGACTATAAAACTTATAATAAAATTTTATAAGCCGTTAATAAGCGTTAATAAGCGCTACCTTTTAGAAAGTTAAAACTCTTAAATATATAAATATATAACGGTTAAGTATATTTATATATTAAGCTCTTACTAAATATTAAAAAATAATTTAATTAACTTTTTAATTTATCTACTACTTATATCTTATATTTTTTATTTATAAATAGTTAAAAATAAAAAATTTAAAATAATAAGAATATAAGCGTAATAAAATATTTTAATAGTTAAATAGATTATAAAAACGATATTTAAAAAAAGTCTAAGAGTAAATAATAGTTATAAAAATATAAAGATTAAAAAAAATAAACTTTCTAATTAGAAAATATTATAAAAGGCCTATAACTTATTAAATCTAGATTATATACTAATTATAAATAATAATAAAAATTGTAATATATCTATAATATTATATACTTTGATTATAGAACGTATAATTATATTATTAACTAATATTAGAAACTCTAATAAAATAAATATAAGATTTAAAAAAAAAACCTATTACGCTATAATAGCGATAGAAATTAAGATATAATAGAGCTCTAAAGCTATTATATTCTCTACTATTATTAAGATAAAAAATAGATTAATTATTATAAAAATACTTATTAACTTAAAAATAGAAAAAAAAAATTATAAATTAAATTTAAATAAAAAGGAATTTACTTAATAATTATAAATTACTATATTATATTAAAGAGGTTAATAGCTATAAAATTATATTATATAGAAAATATATATTAGAAATTAATATAATAAATTATAGAAGAAAGATATAAGAATTTATATAAACTTATAAGACTATAAATATAATTTATATATAATTTTATCTTTAATATTGTTATGGGCCCATCTCTGCCCCCATAACATATAGCACTGTTAGTCAGCATCCATTTAGTCTGCCCCTTATTCCCTACCAGCATCCTTTATTCTCTTCTCTTCTTCAGCGAGTCCTTCTGTACGTACGACGACCTTTAGATTAAGGCAATCAAGGAACGTCCCTATTACATTAGGACTCGCTCCTTTGAAACCCGGATGGTGACAATAGTAGACCAACTATTGCGGACTCTTGGAGAGAAGTCTTCACCCCCGGACCTGACCTGACCTGCCTGACCTGACCTGCCCGACTTGCCCGCCCGGTTCGACACCTTCTTTAGGAAATGTCAGACCAGTCCGCACTTATGCTGCTAGTCCAGCAGCTTCAACAAGAACTTCAGAACCAACGCATTGAGATACAGTCACTCCGTACGGACCTTAACGCTTCCCGCTCCGACGTCCAGCAACTCCAGATCCAGCTTATATCTAGAACACCCGCTCCAAGATCCCGCCTGCCAGACCCGCCTCGCTTTAACGGCAAGCCGTACACGCTTCGTACGTGGCTTCCGTCAATTAGAGCGAAACTCAGATCAGATCAGCTCTCCGGAGCTGATGCCTTTGACTATGTATGGGACAGACTCGAGCAGCCTCAACAGGCTTCGGTCCTACATCTCCGCCAGTCTGCAGAAGATAGCCATTCGTGGGACCCCGAAGCTATCTTCTCGTTTTTCCAGCGCCTATACTACAATCCGCGAGAACAGCAAGAAGCGATACAACGCTTTACTTCCGTACAACAGCGAGACGAGGAGTCCCTCGTAGCTTACCTAGCTCGTTTTGAACGGCTTTCGTACGAAGCCGATGCGACCTTATGGCCAGATGTGTCGCGTGTGACCACGCTACACCGAGGACTTAAGTCCACTCTCCGTCAGACTCTCGAAAACTCGAGTGATTCACTATTTAGTCTCTCGTACGACGAATATATCGAACTTCTCCAACGCACCGATCGGCGTACTCGCCTAACCCGGAATTCTACCTTAAAACCAGCCCAGATTCAGAACTCAGATCCAATGGATGTAGCACCAGCCCAGATCGCTTCGATTCGGCCTGCCCGACCAGATTCCCCTACCTCTGTCTCTTCCGCAACTTCGTCCGCCTCTAATCGCCGCGCCTTTCGATTATATAACGACTTATGTTTATACTGCGGCTCCGATCAGCATTGGATTACAACCTGCCCGACCCGCTCCCGTTCGAATTCACTTACACCTCCCGAAATCCCTCGTACGAAGACTACGGCTCGTAGTCCCACGTTTAGTGCTCGCTCCGCTAAACGGCCTTCTTCGAAGGCCTAATTGAGGAGGGGGGTACTGTTATGGGCCCATCTCTGCCCCCATAACATATAGCACTGTTAGTCAGCATCCATTTAGTCTGCCCCTTATTCCCTACCAGCATCCTTTATTCTCTTCTCTTCTTCAGCGAGTCCTTCTGTACGTACGACGACCTTTAGATTAAGGCAATCAAGGAACGTCCCTATTACAAATATTCTCTAATTAAAAACTATAAATATATATATTAATTATATTTATAAGACTTAAATCTATAAAGATAAGTAAAATATTAGAAACATTTAACTTCTATCTATATAAAAATACGCTAATAAGATACTCTTAAAAAATATTATATATATTATCTACTTATAATAGCTATTATATAGCAATATTATATTATTATTTAAAGCTAATATTAAAAAGTTTATATTATTAAATATATATTAAAATTTTATAAATATTTTTTTAAAAGAAGATGCTAGAACCCCTACCTTATATATAAATTATAATTATATTATTAATATAGAATCTAGTAAATAACTACTATATAAGCTAATATGTAATTTATTAGAGTACAAGCTCTAAGTATTAAAAAAAATATCTTAAAAAGGCATTTAAGAAGAAATAAATTTAACTAGTTAAAAGCTTTATAAAGACGTTTATTCTTTTTATATTTAAAAAGAATAGTAAACTATAGCTTTATATAGATTGCTAAAATTTAAATATTATTACTATTAAAAATTATTATTTATTACTTACTATTAATTAATAAATTTTTAAACTATTTATAAGATATTAAGATCTTTATATAGCTAAATTTATATAATACGTATTATAAATTTTATATTCGTAAATAAGATATTTATTAAAACTACTTTTTATATTAAATATAAATATTTTAAATACTAGATTATACTCTTTAGCCTTATAAATACGCTAGCTATCTTTTAGAGCTATATTAATTGTATATAAAGTGACTTATTTAATATCTACTATATAATATATCTTAATACTATTTTAATATATTTATAAGAAAGAATATAAAAAGTATATTTATATAGTACTATAGAGACTATAAGCCTTCAGATTATATTATAAGTTAAATAAATATAAGTTCTATATTAAAAAGGTTAATTTTTTTAGATTTATAATTACGCTAGAGAATATTAAAGAATAATAACTATCTTAAAGTAGTTAGAACTAATTTATATTAAAATTATTTATTTATTTTTTTAAATTTATAGATTTTTACTATAGATTTACTTATAAACATTTTTATATAATAATTACTTTATTAGAATTTATTAAAGATATTAACCGTTTTAAGCGATTTATATTAAATAAATAAGGTTTAATCTACTTTATAAAGTTAAAATAATACTTTATAATAGCTCTAATACTTATTTATTTTAATTTTATAAAATATGTTAAATTTAATGTAAATATCTCTAGTTTC
This sequence comes from Aspergillus sclerotialis, assembly GCA_003589665.1. Classification (NCBI taxonomy): domain Eukaryota; kingdom Fungi; phylum Ascomycota; class Eurotiomycetes; order Eurotiales; family Aspergillaceae; genus Aspergillus; species Aspergillus sclerotialis. The sequence continues at coordinate 5,005 of MVGC01000546.1, read as the reverse complement.
GCTTTTATAAATATACTTATATAGTTAAGCGAAAATAATAATAATTAGTATCTAGTTATCTTCTAGTTATATAAAATATAAAAATCTAAGCATTAGTATAAAATATATAATATAGAGTTACTTATAATTATATACTTTAGATAATAAAAATACTACTTTAAAGAAGATAAGTACTTTATAATAATTATAATAGATTATATAAACTTAAGATATTTTATAATAATAAAAAATAATAAACCGCTAAGTAAAATAAATTAAGAAATTAATAGTATATAATTTTATTATTATATATAAAGTTAGTAAAAAGAATTTAACTAATATATTAAGTAGAATATTTAATTTTACTTCTAAAATAAAAGAAGTTTTAAAAAATTTAATATTACTAATATTATAAAGGAAATTATAATATAAATTATAAAAAAAAAACATTCTACTCTTAAGCTTACCCCCCTATACCTATCGTATTTATATATTTATATTATAGATATATCTATTTTAAATACTCCTATTCTTAAATCTCTAGTTCTCTACTACTTTATCGCCCTTTAATTATCTAGAAAGCGGGTTTACCACTAAAGTAACCGTAATTAAACCGCTAATTTTAACTATATAACTATTACTAACCGTCGCTAATCTACTATTCTATTAGTTAACTTTTAATTAACTAGTAAGATAGTAGATAAAATTAATAAGTAGCTAAAACTAGAATTTAAAATATCTTAAAATCTAAAAGCCTATATAATATATCTTAAATAATTAGCTAATACTTCAATAAGAAGCCTTTAAGCTAATAAAAAAGCTTTTTCTCTATTGAAACTATTCTAGAGACTATTAGACTTAATATAGAATCTTATTAATAAATCTAAAAAGAAATTATTGAAATATAATTTATTTAAATATATTAAGGCTCTTTATAAAGTCCTTAAATAGTAAGCTTAATAAGTAAATAATACTCTTATAATTTTAAATTTATTCAAAAGTTAACTGCCAATATCTAGTATTGCTATTCTATATCTAATTAGAAAACTAATAAGAGAATCGTCTTAATTATACTAGAAAGCGGCGATAAACTTTTACTTACTAGTTAATAGATAGTAAGCTAGAGTTCCTTCTAATATATTATATCTAGCTAGTAATATATTTATACTTTTTAGCTCTTTAATAGTACTTATAGGGCTATACCTTAAAAAGTTTTAAATATATATTTAGAAGACTAATCTAATAGTAGTTAACTTATTATAATATAATTTATAGAAGCTAGTAGATGAAGCTAATTAAGTAATTATAAAACTTAGAGAATAGTAAATAATATATTAAAAGGTTTTAGCTAGTAGAATACTTAAATAGAGATACTATCCTTTAAGCTAATAGCTTAGAAAATATTAAAAAGCTTATATAGTTTTAGAGTTAATAGAAAAAGTTTATTAAAAAAGGAGCTAAATTTAAAGTAACTACTTTTAGTATTGTTATATATAATATTAATAAGAGATACTTTAGCCTAGCTCGCGCTAAAGAATTTAAAAGATAGCTTTTATAGGTACATAACTAACGCTTAAGAGCGGCCTTAGTAAATATTATATATATAAAACAGCCTTTAGATAATAAGAAGATATAGACACTAGAAAGATCTATATTAGTCGTTAAATTTAATAATAACTAAATAATGAATATTATTATAAATTAAGGACTCGCAATTAGTAGATATAACTATATCTACTATATCTATAATTAAAACTAATATTTATAGTAATATTATAACTATTGATTTTATAGATACGTATTAGCTTATTATAAAAGTAAACTTACTTATATCTAGTACGCGGAAGACTATAATACTAAAGACTTACTTTTCTAAAGACAGAAAGAATAAATATAAATATATAGTATATAGTAAGAACTATTCTACCTTTTATAGATACTATTAGAAATATAAAAGTCGTCTTACTACTATATAAATTCTCTTATAGACTAGCTTTTAGTACTATAAATTATTATTCTCTAAATAGCTTAAACCTCCTAATATAAGAATTAATACTTAAAGAAGTAGTAATAAGGATATGAGGCCGAAAAGTAATATTATCTAACTTTTTAATTAATATAAATAAAATATTGGTACTTACTAAGCTAATAAAACGCTTATAAAAGAGCGTCTAAGTTAATACTAGAGACCCTCTAGATAATATATTAAAGAATACGCTAGTAGCTCTTAATAATAATATTATCGATATTTCCTTTATTAAGAGTATAAAAACGTCTACGTCTATATATAATAATAATAATAAGTCGACTAGTAGAATAACTAAAACTACTTTTACGCTTTTTAGTAATAGACATATAGTCTTAGTACTAGCTAAGATATAGAAGAAATCTATTACTTTTAATAATAGAAGCAAGGCCCAGCTAGATAGTATTAAAATTTATTCTAGAATCTAAATAGCTCTAGTTATTAGAATCTTAAAGCTTATTTCTAGAAAATTTATAGAAAGTTAAAGCTCTTTTTAAAAGGAATAGAAATCTACTAAAAACTAGTATTATTTTATTAGTCTTATTATTAATAAGTATAAGTATATAGTAGGAGTTTTCTATTTAATCTTCCTTAGGATATAATTTAAGTTCTAGCTCTATAGAAATAATAACTAACGAAAGCAATAATACTACAATTTAAAATATATCTTAATATAAATTGATTTAATAATAAAAGAAAATTATACTCTATATATATTTTAAGCTAACTATTAGAAATCTTATCTTTTTATTAAGAAAGAAATATAATAAATAGATATTCTAGCAATCTAGAAGCCTAAAATTAATAGCTTTATTTAAAAACTATAATCTATATATAGATACTAAAAGAGCGCTTTTACGCTCTTATTAAATAGACTTCACTAGAAGAAATACTATCTAGAATATTTTTTTTATTAATAAAAAGATAGAACTCTAAGACTAAATAGTATAATATTACGTAAGCAGTTTTAATACTCTTATAATTAATACTACTTAAAGACGGGTATATATTTATAATATATATATATATAATCTAAATCTAGTAAACTTAAAGATAGTAGTAATATATAGAACTTTCTTTAGCTTTAATAAATTTTAAATCTTTACTATAACTATTATCTAGTAATAGAAGACTTTATTTAATCTCTACTACCTAATATATTTATTTATAAAGTATAATTACCAAAATAATAAAGTAGACGCGTTAATTAAATTTATAACTATAAAGGCTTAAAGCTTATTCTATTTTCTAATACTATTATATACGAGAAGAATATCTATAAAGAGCGAGCCTAGACTATTCTAGATCTTATTTAGACTATATTAAAAATTATTAATTAACTAGTTTAGTATTAAGATAAGAGAGAATAGTAACTAGAAACTAACCTATATTCTAGTTTTTACTAAACTAGACCTTATTATTAAATAATAGTAGCTTTATAAGATTAGATATTAGAAGACTATAGGCTAGAAAAAGTTTACTATATCTCTCGACTAGTAGATATAAAATTTCCTTATACTTATAAACCTTTAGAATATAGATAAAAAGGTATATAAATTAATTATAGCTTTTATAAAAGTAGCTAAGGCCTTAATACTAGTTAAAACTATTATAAAGTAGTTTAAGCTAGTTTATATTTTAAAAATAGTATAATTTAAATATAAAATTTAAAAAGTAGCTTAACGAGCTAAAAATAGCAATTTAGATTTAATAGAGGAATATTAATAGTTACAATATTAATTATTAAAAAAGATATAAAAAGTAGCTAAACCTTTATATAAAGAATAAAAGAAGCTATTTAATTTCTAAAGAAATTCTAGCGTCTATTCTACTAGTCTAGAACTAGAGATATGTCTAAAGCTACTTTTATACTAATACTAGTATAGTAAAGTAATAGTGTAGAATACTATAACTTAACTAAAAAAGCATATCTATTTAAAAATACTTTATTTCTAACATCTTTAGAAGTAGACTTTAATAATACTAAAGATTTTATCTACTTTATATTACTAGAAATACTAGTTATTATATAATAAGAGATATAATAACTATTATAACGTATAACTCTAGATAAGGTGCTAGAACTTAATAAAATACTTAATAAAGCCTTCTAATAAGTTATACTAGTATTAGGTATATATTTTATAGAATTATTCAACGCTTATATATAATATAGTTACTATTTAGCTTATTTTAAAATGTTAACGATAGTAGTTCTTTATAGATTAAGAAAAGATAATTACGCTAACTTAAAGCTATACTATCTAATATCTTTTTTTAATACTATTAAAAAAGCCTTAGAATTAATTATTATAATAAGAGTTAGCTATTTAGTAAAAGTAAATAAGTCACTTCTAAATATATATATTAAGAAATAATAGGGTCACTTAATAGGATATATAATTTATTTTCTTTTAAAAAGAGTTTATACTAAGTAATAACGAGATAATATTATATCTTTTCTTACGCTAGACGTATTAAATATATATAATAATATTTTTTAATAATATCTATTTTATAATCTATAAAAGCGTGAAATCTCGCGTAATATTATTAGATAGATTATTAACGTTCTTCGCGATAGAAGTATAGTAATAACTTCTATAAAAAGAGAGTTAGAGGAGTATTACCTCTCTATAAGTATTATATAAAGCTTATTTCTTTTACTAATTCTATATCTTTTCTATAATACTAATTCTATAAGAAAATTCTCCAAACTAGCTTTAAAACTACTCTAATAACTAAATATATTAACAATATTTATATTCTAGCTTAAAGCCTTAATATAAACAATATTTATTAGCGACCCAGAGAAGACCGAGGCGGCCATATTCGCTAGGTCAACTGGCCGGGAGTTTAGGGAGAAGTTTAGGCGTGCCCGGGTGCAGGTAGGCACTAAGGCAGTGGCTTTCAATGCGGAAGCTACTAGATGGCTGGGGGTCCTGTTAGATGACAAGCTTACGCTTAAGGCTCACTATAAGGACCGCCTACAGAAGGCCC
>MVGC01000545.1:0-14453 GCA_003589665.1 Aspergillus sclerotialis | reverse complement strand
GTTACTGTGGAGTCTAAAGATGGGATATATGCACACTTAAGAAGTCCCAATTCCATAAGAATTGTCTATTCCTGCTTCTAGCTAATACATGTCTACAAGTCTAATCATACCTAGACCCTAGGAATGACCGTCATAATAGCAATACTATCTTGAAAAAATGAATCATAGCCGGGTATCAAGCATCAAGCATCAACGCCATCAGACAAGCAAGGAAAATCGTCAAAGCTACATAACTGTACACTCCCGCTCCAATCTCTTTCCAGACTTCTCTTTGGACACACTCTTTGGTTTGGCTTTAGCCTTTCCCTTGAGTCTACGATCTTTCGACCGCCCCCTATTGGCTTTTTCGTCCGTGTCGCTGTCAGCCTTTTCATTCGGCTGCTCAGCTGGCTCATTTTCCACAATAGGTTCATCATCCTCGGGAGGAAGACCTTCGTTTGCCAGTCTATCTCTACTCAGACGTCCAGTAAGTCGTGAAAGAGTTGTCGCGATCCTGCCGTCACTGACTTGACTGCCGGGGCGGCTCTCCGGATTGCTCTTGTTCGGTCTCGATCTGCGCCTCGTGAATGAAAATGAGCCGGTACTCTCCCTCTCATCCCTTGCACGCAACCTTGGTGATGTCTGTGCGGCAATGTTGCTTGCTTCCTCTGTATCAGAAACCGCTACGCTTTGCTGCCCTCCATTGTGGCCAAGCAGCTCAAACTCAGAGTTATCCGGGGCGCTGACCTCAATACTTGGCCGGCTAGAAACACAACCATCGGTGGTGGAAGTCCGATTCGATGATGCAGAGAGCTTTGGGGAAATTCCTGCAGCGTCTAACACTTGGGTTTCATCAGATGACGCCGAAGAAGTGGATTTGTTACGAAGGTTGGCCACAGCAGGGTCTTCGCCAATAGGTAAGATTTGGTAGAATAGAAGATATGGCGACTCATCTCTTAAGGCTTGCTCGATATCTACCAGTGTAACACGCTCGGCAGCCAAATCGTCAAAACGCATCCAATATCTTCCAGGGTTCGAATCAGACCGGTCTGCGCTGGCTGAGGGAGCACCAGCACTGGTCCCTCTGACAATTGCAATATAATGACCCGAGTCAACTGACTTTCCCCGATGACAGACCATTGATTGTAAGGAGAGCTTGAAGTTTCCATATATCGGACCATCCGCGTCCATATTGTCATCTTGAATGAAGTGAGGTAATGTAATTTCTGTAGGTATATCGACATATGTGTCTAGCCGAGTAGCATGGCCATTTTTTACGGAGTAGCGTTTCAGACAGATTCCGAGAATCGGTCTTTTCCGAGAGAAATGGGTCGCAACCTGGGTGTCCTCCGTCGACATGTTGTCTGTGTACCACGCTGCCAGCAGTCAGTATCATCGCAGTTAACAAGGAAATGCGACTCAGGAAAACTTACGTATTAAGCTGAAGAACTGCCAAGCAGGCATCATGACTTCCTTTCTGTAAGTGCCTTTATGCGGCTGGCTCCGGCAAGCATCAAGAGTGTTGTTTCCATTTCCCTTACTGTCAGGATCTGGGATAAAGAGCTCCTGAATTATGCTGCTACGGCGCGGTTTGCGTGTTAAACTAGTAGAGGACTCGGTTGATCCTGTCAGAGATGATAGCGGGGTCATTTCTTGGAGGCGTGGAGATGACCCGATAGGAGATGAGGACGTTGAAGAGCCCAATTCCACGGTCTCGACATGCGTAGAAAAACCTTTGGCTATGGAATCGACCGAGTTCGTAGAGCCAACGGCGCTGTTTCGCTGGAGATATCTCTTCACTTCAATCCTATTGTTGAAGTATTCCTCCAGACATTGTTCCAGAGTGACTTCCTTCCCTTCCACCGGGTCAGGAATTGCCACATCCAGCAACCTCTCGTTGACAAATTTGTGGTCACCACTGACATCTTCCTTTCCAGTGTGAAAGATGTCTACCTTAAGAGTCAGGAGGGGCAGTTCCAGTTTCTCTGTAATGAATGTGAATGCTTCTGAAGTATCTTGCTGCCGAAGTCTTCCCGCATCTTCCCAGCCACTCTCGGCGAGTGCATCTTGCAAGTGTTTTGTCTAATGATTCAGCCAGTTAGCATGTATCACTACAAGAGTGCAGTAGAACTCATGTGAAGGTATACCTACAATATCAGTGGTGATAAGCTTCCCTGATCTCAGCATATTGACCCAAAGGCGAAGCAAAATTGACAACTTCCGACGGGGTTCGTCATTAAAAGATTTGTAAAGAATAGCTTCGAAAGAATCCAGACGGGCAAACAATGCAAAAAGTAGCGCATCCAGGTAGCAGGTGACACCATTGCGGTTTTCCGCACCAAGTAGTTTTGTATGTGGTGTGTATTCGCGGATAATTCCCTCGATGGATTCCTCGAGAAGAAGTAGCAGGTCAAATGCCTTTTCCACATCACCCTTAGCGTGTGCTGATTGCAACGCATAAGTAATATGTTCCCTTTTCAAATCTGTAATTCCAGCTTGCGCAATACGGCGCTCGAGGGTCTTGATCTATTCCATTGTGAGTGCCCCGCCAATAAGGATATAGACATGCTTAGAACATTCCATACCTTCTTCTCATTTTCACTTTCCTCTGGAGGTTGGGACGCAGAACTGCCACGAAAGATCGAAAGAGAAAGGATATTTGAATTCTAATGTGTTAAGAACGTTAGTAATAAAGAAGATGAAATGGGCTAAATGTTGGATAATACCTCTTCTCTGTCACGGCTACTAGTTCGGCTATGTCGTTCCCGCCTCCTGAGGAAGCGATGAATACCACTCATCCTCTCACTGTGAATTCCACCAGCCGGCTCCAATCTGTGATAAAGATCGAGTTTACGGTAAATGCGAGGTGATGTTGGAAATCGAAAAGTCGCAGCGACGGAAGGTTCAAATCAAGCAGAGTGTAAAGTAAAAGTGTCGTTTAGGCCCCAGGATTTTGAGATGGAACATGGAAATAGCCATTAGAGAAATCATAGGTCACATTGGAAGAGGTGATCTCTAGAAAAAGAAACAGAGGGAGCCTATTCATCTCAGAGAGGTTTAGCATTCGAATACTCGGTGACATCACAGACTCATGCACGGCATCACTGGGACCATGGTGTCATTCAGCGAGAGAAATAGGGATCAGGTAGAGACATGAATAAATATAGTAAGGTCAGAGAAAGGTCAGATAGTCAGAAGAGGAAGAAGTGATATCAGAAGATCGCAGCACAAGATCGGCAAGAACCAACGGAATCGATCAGTCCGTTTGAGAGTTTCAAGATCGAGGCTGATCACATGTGGATCTTTCCTTGCTTCTTTTGACTTTCGCGGAGACTTGCACTATTCTGCTTAACTTCCGCTGACTAATTATGCCTTGCATAAATCAACACACGTGACACCATCCCGAAATCACTGGCCTCCGATCCGCAAATAATTTTTGGAGGTAATCGGAGCCAGTTTCAGCCAGTCTGTCACAACAACCTCCTCTGTAGACTCAATGGCTGCCACTGAGTCTTCTAGGTACCTGGCAAGGTCATTGCCACGCGCCTTTGTGCGCTCACCTCGCCCTCAACACCTCTGTTCACGGCGCAGCAACTCCGACCATGCTCCCAGCCGATCCCTCTCAGACGACCTCAATGATCTCGAGTCTGCTAGTACATTAACCAAGTCAACCCCAGGACCTGAAGTGCAATCATTTGATCCACTTGCAAAAGCCAGATCCCGGAAAACCCAACTTCCAAGCAGTCGGTCAGTCCGCATCCTCTCCTTACCATTCATTCCATCACACCCATAGTACCTTCTCTAACCATCTGAGGAAAACAGCTACCAATACCGATCCCCCAAATATGACCGCGGCCCTCTACACCCTCACCGACCTCCTCCACCCTCAGACCCTTCTTCCCGACTCTTCGTCCCAGGCCCGTTCTCGCTCCCGCGAGTCGGTCAAACATGGGAATCAACCGTAGCACCAGATATCATGACCCTCTGCTACGTGCACAACCCTCCAGGCTTCAAACCACCACCGAAAGCCCCCCGTCTCCGTGAATGGGACGACAGCTCGCCCTACCACAAGAACAGACCTCTCCGAGGTCCTCGCGGCGGCGATGTCCTGCGTCTACTCCGCAAACCAATCACGTTCCGAAACATCCCCAAGATCGAGCGCATTACTATCCACAGCTACGTCAAGAACGCGGCGCAGGGCAACTCGGCGTATCTCCACACAGCCGGAATGGTCGTGCAGGCTATCTCGAATGTAAGAGTCCAGACATTCAAGTCGAGAGCGAGCATTCCTGCGTGGGGACTTTCGCCCGGTAGAGATACCATTGCCTGTAAGGCTGAGCTGGGGGGTGAGAATATGCAGCATTTCCTCGGGAAGTTGATTGATGTCGTTATGCCGAAGATCAAGGATTGGCCGGGTGTTAAGGCCACCAGTGGTGACAACAGTGGGAATATTACTTTCGGTCTTGAGCCCTCTGGTGTTGCGCTTTTCCCGGAGATTGAGGTTAATTATGATATGTGAGTTTTCCTTTGCTTTTGGCTGCCAGGTCTTACTACTTGTGAAGTGAGTATCTAATTGTTGTTCTCAGGTACCCCGGCCATATGATTCCCGGCTGCCATATTACTCTCCACACCACTGCTACCGCTGATAAGGATGCTCGGATTCTTCTCAGTGCTATGGGAATTCCTTTCCATGGCAAGGTTCCGAGGTATTGATTGCTTTGCATAATCTGTGCGATTGGTTTGTCGTTTGTGTAAAATGTAACATAGAAACTGCCTTGTATTTATTTGACCATGGTATGGTTGGGTTATTGAAGTCCTCTTTTATTGCTTGTGCAGAGCGATCCTATCCATCTAAACGACTATGGTATTGCCTAAAATACACCCCAATATCAATAGGAGTAGAAAGCTTAACCTGTATAATCGAGTAAGTTTATAACTTGGATCCTTTACCTATTACTACTGTAATAAATGAGATATCTCGATGTAGGGCCCTTTTACAGGACCTGAATGTTATTAATGCGAGCTAAACAATCGCAACAATCAACTAGACAAGGAAAACACCTGACTACCGAAGATTTGAATGCATATATTTCCTCAATGAGAAAATAAGACAAAACTCATGTAAAAACATGCCTCGTAACCAGTTCCAGACATGACTCAGAGACGGGGAATATATCACCTAAAACAACAACTCCGCCGACCATCCATTCAACCTTGGCTTGTAAAACCAAGATTACAAATACTGATTTATTTTTTAAGTCTTTCGTTGCGCGTAAGGGCGTTAGAAAGGTCTGCCATGAAATTATGATGAATGCTGGGTTTTGGTTTGTAGACTGACTGCGAGCAGAGGCCGCCGGCGGCTCCGCAACTAGCCAAGGGAATAACCGTGAAACATGCCCTTCTTTATGCAATCGGAGAAGCGAGGAATTGGCACTTCAGGAGCTCGTCTGCGCTGGGTCGTTGTTGATAGTCGACTTGGAAAGTCATATCCAAGAACTCCACGGCTTCTTTGCTGGCGTCTTCGGGAGCCGGTGGCCTTGCTTGGTTACTTCCGATTGCGAAAATAGCTTGTAGTTGACTGCAATCAGGGAAAGGATGCGCTCCGATAAACATCTCAACCACAAGACAGCCTAAGCTCCAGATGTCTGCCTTCTTTGTATGTGCTGTTTGGCGAACAACCTCCGGTGCCATCCAATATACGCTGCCTTGTAGAGAAGGCCGGTGCAAATGACCACCTCCACCGCCACTTGCCCGAGAGCCGAGAACCGTAGAAGCCTCCACGCGTTTGGAAATACCGAAATCAGAGATCTTTATTCCACCCTTGTTGTCCACAAGAATGTTGGCGCCCTTGATATCACGGTGGATGATGTCGCGGTTATGGAGATACGAGAGACCAGCTAAAATTTGGCGAACAAAGTTCTTGACCAAAGGTTCTTGGAAGGTATTATATTGCTTGAGCATTGTAGCAATAGAACCTCCTGGCACGTACTCCAAGAAAATGTTCAGGCACTGGTCATCAGCGGTAGTGCCCAGGTATTGCACAATATTCGGATGATGCAGGCCCTGAAGGAGCTCAATCTCATGCTTGAGTGCCGAGACCATGTTATTTTTCCGCTTGTCGAATTCGGTGCCCTTGGTTGCCGAAGGAATCTCAACTTGCTTAACGGCCATAAGCTCGCCAGTGATCGCATGGAGCGCAAGGAAAACACTTCCGAACGATCCTTCGCCAATTAAAGAGCCTTTCATCCAATTCTTGGGTGCAAAGTTGTTTCCAGCCAAGAAATCGGTAAGACCTGTATCCTCCTCTTCCCCATCCTCGGCTACAAGCACACTCAACCGTTCATTAAGCGATCCACCATCTGTTGCAGCAACGCTGGCGGTTTCATCAAATACGCTTTGGCGCGATGTGTTGGCTTCATCAGATCCACTGTCAAAGGAAACATAAGACTTGCGATTGGGTTCGGTGGGAGATTCCTCCTGCAAAGGTTGAAGGGAGCTAGATGCGACTGAATCTCTATAAGCTGCTTGAGGAAGGTTAAATTTGGAGACCGAAAGTGGCCTTGCGGTGCGAGCGGGTTGCCCTCCATTGTTAAGCCAGGTGTCGGCAATGCTGGGAATTGGAGGTGCGTCGCGTAAGCTAGCGTCGCGTAAGCTGGACGCATAACTTGCATTGCTAACAACACTCAAACGACTCGCTGCTCGGCTTAGGCGCTGAGATCTTCGGATCGACATGCGCATTGTTCGTTCAATATCCTCGCGGTGGTGACTTGGGAAATATGAAGTGATTTCGTGAATAATCATTTCGCTAGGAGGCCTGGCACCGAAGAAGGAACGGAGTTTCGAGGCTTGCTGACGGCCCACGGCCTGCATCTCCTGTTCATTTTGAGGATGCCGGGAGGAGACTGGTGATATCGGTTGCTTGAGTTTAGCCCAGGTCTCACCTGTAAGTTGCTGGATCTTCAGTTGATTCCGCATGTTCGAGCTGCTCAAGGCATTCATGTGTATTACCTGACTCTCATCTAATACAAGCTGAGAGGCACGATCAAGCTCATCCATATCCGGTTCGCCAGCGTGGATCTTCCGCAAAATCAGGCGACCACGTTCGGACTTATTGACACCTTCACAGATTTCCATGAGTTCGGCCTCGGTGAGTCTTCTGCAGTTGGATGGGTCTGGTTCTAAACCGTCCAATACATAGAAGCAATAGTTTCGGTATTGATGCTCAGGCAGTCCCAATTTTCTCAAAACACAGAGAATGACTTCGTCCGGTGTTTTGCAGTTCCTGATGTTCAAAACCTTCGTTTGGCCACCAGTATATATTACCCTGATAACTGGCGAACCGGGAGGCAGAGGACCCATCGTTACACCATCGATACTAGGGCTCTGTCGGTAATGCGAACCTCCCCTTGCCCCTTGGGTTGATTCGCTAGGAGTTCCAGCGTTGCGGCCAGAACCTGATCCAGCGGAACTGAAGTAGCCTTGACCATGTTCTTTGCGCGCATTTTCCATAGGACTTGTGCCCGCAAAGCGTTGAGCTCGTAATCTATCAACATCGGCGTGTGGCGAAGTAGGACGCGATGATTTTCCAGAATTGTGACCATAGGCAGCATTATTGTCGGCAACCCGCGATATGCGCCGATTGCTTAGGGTACGTTGACGATTGCTAGATTGGCGGGAAGAATCAGACGGAGGAGCAAGAGCTGTAGCTTCTAGAGCGGCCAGTTGATTCTTTGCCAAGGTCAGTAGAAGGCCCTACTAAGATGAAGTGGCAGCTTACCATATTGTGTTGCTTGCGATTGTACACCGATTTATTCCTGAGTTGTTTAATGGCAACGAAAATGCGCACTCGATCGCCAATCTTTTTGATACCCATCTCCTGTAAGATCTTTTGGTCGCACTCGATGAGATTATTGCCATTGAAGTTATTCGCTGGCCATCATCAGCTCATTCACTCACATAGACGGTTGTAAAAGAGTGATTACCTTTGAACAGAGATTCATATTGGCCGCAATTTATAGTATGAAGCCATGATATTACTTGTTTTTCATCCCAAGATCTATCAATCATCATGAGTATGACATCAATCCTCCCCATCAGAGGAAACCAACCTAACAGAATCCATCCCATCCTTTGTGTCTCTGAATTCTGAATCCTTTGGGTTTGTGAACGACGTGGAATCCTGGTGGTTCGCAGCTGTTGCAGATCTCTGTGACCCGACATGGTAAGACGGCGCTGAATTTTGAGGCGTCGACATGCCCAATGACGTCGAATATGGAGTCTTGGAAGCCAGCATGGTTGATATCAGGCGTGCAAGTACAGGCCGAATTTCCGCGTCTGCAATTTCCAAATTGAGGATCAAATAAGAGTCCTGCTCAAGACGTCCCACCGACGGGTATGGTAGATTTCTTTCGCGGTTCGAGTAAAGGGAAGGGAATTGTAGGGAATCAGACGCAGGTCAATGCATGATATACGTTATGAACCCTATATCTCAGTTAGATTCATAATTATTTGCTTTTGGGGCATGTCCTGCATAAGAAATAAAACCAAGGGGGAGGAGGGGAGAGAAGATAAGCAGAGAAGGTCATGTAACATGGAAGCTGAAGACAAGGGAGATCCTCACCGGAAGAACAAAATCAAAATCGGAGGGTAAGACAGAAAACAAAGAACCCCCAGGACCTCTACCTGACTTTCAGTAGTATCAAGCTGTTATACGGTGTTGATGTCACCCTGTCCCAGCTGAAATCAAATCGCGTACAAGAGTAGTAGTTGTGATCAGGAATTGGGTGTCAGCGCTGATCACTAGTGGGAAGGCCTGGACATGGAAATCGATCGATCGGAAGCGAGGAAAGAGTATTATTGTATTAATAGTCAACAGAAACCGAGTTATTAGAATTCTGTATTAGATTGACGGCGACAAAAAGGCGAGTCCAGCGCGACGGCAAAAGGGAAGAAAATGGTTGAGAGGGAGGGGAAAAGGGAGAGAGGAGGAGAGAAGAAACAAAAAGAGAGGGAGAGAAAGAGAGCATCAGAGCTGTGGAGGATCGATCGGAAGAAGAAAGATTAGGCCGTTTCGGATTCTAAAACAGTTGGAATTTGTCAGGGGCGCATTCTGAAACATCGAGGGATTCCACTTTACTTAATGGGGAATCTTCTATTCTTGGGTTGGAAAGAATGAATGTAATTAATGTCCGATCCATTTTATTATGATCTTTCTGGCTAATTGTTTGTAATACACTTTAATATATCTATTAACTTGAGTATACACGATTTATAGAACCCCGTACTGACCCCGGTGGTTGAGAAGGACCTAGAATCTAATAGTAATTAATCTAATGGACATCATGAGGTAGATATCAGTATAGATAAGTGCCTAGCATCTTGATGGGTATTTTCTCCAGATCTGTTTCAAGTAAACAGAGTAGGAATCCATTGGTATAGTAAGTTCTGATGGGTAGGGCTATACGGCAGTTGGCGCATACCAGATATAACAAGCACACTGGACCGAGTATACTGACCAATCTGACCACAATCCATTAGGTATAGTATCTCTTGCTCTTTCCAATTCTGTTAAAGTATCAGGAGTCGTTATACCTACTAATGATGTAAGTCCTCTCTCATCATAGGTAATACCAAGCTCAAGTTTGACTTCCATTCCATCAACTCCGAATTGCCTGATACTTATAAATGACCCCAATTCCCCCATATCCCGCCACGTGAGTCAATAGAAGGGACCTTGATGATGTATGAGGGGATTGGTTCCTTGTAACATCGACTCTTGAGAGGTAAAATCTCCGCACCAGTGGGGTGCAGTGCAGGATGTGCAAGGAGGATGGCCAGGAATACGGTTGTACAATACAAGCAAAACAAGGGATGGTTCATAGATAAAGGATATATATATGAATTCATAAATCGAACAATATAGTATGATGGAATATAATACCACATAGTAAGAGATATCGTCCACATTGATTGTAAGCAGGTTTTCCTTCATAAACATTGGATGGCCCCCACGTGACTGCCCGCGTTGTAGGGAAGAAAAAACCCCCCACAGTTAGAACGATTTCCCCGCTCGATTTCTGCCCTTCCAAATCCACCCTCGATCAACTTCCTCCAATTCTTTCCCCCCTTGGGCTTCTATTTATTTATTTAATATCGTCACATCATGGATGACGAAAAGTTATCTCCAAGGCCAAGGAAGAAATCTTCCTCCTCCCATAGAAAGTCTCTTTCGTGTGAATATTGCAGTCGCTCATTCGCCAGACTCGAACATCTCCAACGCCATCTCCGCACCCGTTGAGTAGCCCTGTTTCCTTTTCCCTCCTTAGGAAGTCCTGGGTTTCCCTAGTAAATGAAATACTAATATATGGTGGCGTTAGACACAAAGGAGAAGCCTTTTTCTTGTGATATATGCTCCAAATCTTTTGCAAGGAGGTACTAAGCATTCTTCCCTCTACAAGAATCCCTCCCGTACTAAGATCGGAAAATTTTGTAGTGATCTCCTTGTGCGACATGAGCGTTTAGTTCATCCTGCAGAGAGTGCGGCAAATCGAGAGCACAGAAATCATAACGGCCAAAGCAATCAGAATAACCATGATTTACCTCCAACTCCGGCTTCTCTAGTCCAACCTAATCATCAAGACTCCCGAATGCTAGAGCTTGCAGACGCTGTGCCACTGCAACAGCAATCGGTTACTCAAAATCCTCCAGATGTACAGATACAGCCACCACCAATAGTGGATACAACCCATTTTAACCCTTCTTGGGGTTATGACTTAAATCTCTTATCGCATGCTGCAAGCCATGTAGCTCTCGAGGGCCAGCAGGAGCACCTGGAATCTTTACGAAAGTCTTCTCAACCGATTGGACAACCGCTACCACAAGTCCCTGAGAGGGGAATTACTGACAGTTACGGAGTAGAACCGTCAATCCTTGATCTTGCCGATTTAGGAGATCCGGTCCAGGATTTTACTGTTTTCTTGGAAAGTGTTGGTCTTTCATCTGATTGGGACTCGGGTGTGTTCTCATCAGTTGAAGAGCCGATACTACCAACCACCATGCCAATTGATTCTAAACCATCATCCATCCGCGAAACTGCGGCCCCAAAGTTTGGTCCTGATACACTAAGCGACCTACGAAGTACGGCCGACGACCCCCCGTCATTTTCTAATTTTGGCTCTCGCCTACCATCCCTACAGCCCGAGCCTCATGATCCAGAAGACCGTATTGCCTTTTCTGAAGAAGGCCCGCGGGCTGCGTGGGACATCACCAATGCAGACCGTCAAATTTTCATTTCGAAACTTGAGGAGTTTGCTCATGTCCTCCCCGTTGGATTTATACCGCCATCAAGACATACCCTATCCCGATTTTTCGCCGGCTACATTAATGGACTACATGAACATCTTCCTTTTATTCATGTCCCCTCGCTCTCCGTGGCGAAATGTTTTCCAGAAGTTACCCTTGCGCTCGCTGCAGCAGGGTCTCACTACCGGTTTGAAAATGCTAGAGGGATTGAACTGTTCCATGCTTCAAAAGCAATTCTTTTGGAACGCCTTCGGAGAAGGGATAGTAAACAGGCTCCACACCCAAGCTGGAATTTCATACCTCCGAACCCTGGTGTTCCCCCTCCTCCGGGGTCATCTATTGTCTCTAACCACGTTGGTGCGCCATTCCAACACCAGCATATGATGCCACCGGTTGATCCTGCAATCTATACCCCTGATGATTCGGATGCTCATATGGAGGTCATCCGAGCGTTCTTATTGCTCACCGTATTTGCCTCTTGGGAGAGACACCCGGAATTGCTTCGGGAGGTTCTTTCTCTGCAAAGTACTCTCGCCAGACTTGTTAGAGAGCATGGCTTGTCGGAGCCCCCTATGAATTTCGATAATATTACCTGGGAAGAATGGGTACGAAGAGAAGGCAGCAGGCGAACAAAACTCATCGTTTACTGCTTCTCCAACCTTCATTCGATCATGTACAACATCCCTCCTTTGATCCTAAACGGCGAACTCAAGTTAAACCTGCCGTGTGCTCATGATGTGTGGAAAGCCAGCAATGCTACTCAATGGCGACGGGTTTATCGCGCTCGTCACGGGTCAGATGTTCCGTTTCAGGAAGCGTTTGCCAAGCTGTTCCTCAAATCTAACGGAACAAACTCCACCACTCCTATCTCCCCCCTTGGAAATTACATTCTCATTCATGCTCTCATCCAACAAATATTCTTCGCCCGCCAATTGTGCCTTTCTGCACCAACTATGCAAGGCACTAGTCTAAGACCAGAGGATCTAAATGTCTTGGACTGCTCCCTGAGTTCCTGGAAGGCTTTGTGGAAACGAACACCTGAATCCAGCATTGATCCGCAAAATCCAGCAGGCCCGATTGCCTTCACATCCACCGCTCTCCTTGGGCTGGCATATATCAGGCTACATGTCGATCTTGGGCCGTCCCGGAACCTAATCACTCAAGACCCGGTCCAAATTGCCAGAGCCTTGAATGACTCTCCGCCAATAGTACGCAGCCCGCGTCTCATCATGGCTTTGCTACACTCGGCCCACGCACTTTCGATTCCAGTTCGCCTCGGGATTGACTTCGTCGCGAGGACCCATTCGTTTTTCTGGAGTATCCAGCATTCCCTTTGCAGCTTGGAATGTGCATTTCTTTTGAGCCGGTGGCTGCTCTCTATACCATCTACTCAAACTGACCAAAGGCTGTCAGATCATGAGCGGAAGTTGCTTCTGTGGCTCAAGAGCATGATGGATGAAACCGACATGGCTGTTGATCCGCCGGGGGCACCAGATGTGGACTTTATTGCCAACCCACACAAAGTCAGACAGCTTAGCATTGCCATTGTCCGTGTATGGGCGAGGACCTTCAAAGGGAATACCAGCTGGGCAATTGTGGACCTAGTTGGTTCTAGCTTAGATGCCTACGCAGACCTTCTGGCCGCTTAATTGCAGTGCCAGTTGAGATCTTGTCCAACTTAAGTACCCGAGTCAGCGGCTCCTGGTTCTGGCCCAAATGTCAATGTATGTTTATTGTTTTATACCCTTGTTTGTACATATATATCGTGATGATGCCCTATTTAATCATTGTGGTTGATGTTAATACGCGCTTGTTATGACTGCGATGTTGCGATTTGTGGGACTACACTGCATGAATTTATGATGGACTTTCTCGTTTCTCATGGAGAATGATTCGTTCTTCCACTTTAAAACCATTCTTGGATAATCGTTTCAAAACTCCTTGTTTTTCCTTGAAAACATTAGCATAGTTCATGTGGCTTCCTCTAATGAATCAGTGACGGCCGTGACAGAAGTTACTTCCCAGTTTTAAACATTGTTATCTACACTGGAGTAAGAGGGTACAAAATAAAACTCAACAAGTTTCTGCTATTCGCTGAAGATATATATCAATGTCTTTCCACAATCCACATATTTAGGATTATCATACACTATTTTACAATAACATTACCTAGATATCATACAGTTCTTTCCAACGAAGGTCTCTCTTTCTCCAAAATCCTTTATCCCTCATCACATCGCTCCTTCTCTCTTTACTTAATGAGATCATGACTTCCTCCCCAGTCGCCCTTTACTCTTCGTAACGCTCGGCGGAACAAACCTTAACGCCGACATGGATTTCTCCAACTCATCAATCTCCATCTCGGTTTCAGATGCCGCTCGCTGAGAAACATCGTCTTGATTAGAGACAGTATCTGAAACAGTCTTTGAATCAGGCTCAGGCGTCTCGCGATGTCTTAATCGGCCTTCCCCTGACTCTGCCGGAGGCATCTGGGTATGTCTATAATGATTATGGTGGTGTCTGCTGCTGTGTGTTGGCCGTAGCATCGATGACTGTCTGTCGATTCCGTCGTTTATTATGTAGAAGTTGTATGTCTGTACGCTGTTAGTTCATGGCTGAAACTGAAGTCGTATATAATATGGATAGGGTTATAGGTTGATAGGTAGATAGTGGATGTATACATACCCTCGGAAACATATGTTTATCAATCAAATGCAACCTCCGTTTCTTCGGCGTCGAGCATTTCTTTTCACAGCCTTCTATGAAACATCCATACTATACTCCAACCAACCAGCCAACAACTGTATTAGCAAGGTAGGAAAACGCAAACCCAAACACATCTCGCCACCCTACATACACTACACATCCATATAGATTACATAAAAGGTAGAGTAAACGTACCATCTTCTCGCCCCTCGCTCTCCTCGCCTCAAAAACCGAATCATGGTTTTCCTCAATGTGAAGAGACAGAAAATGGGCCGTCGGAAAGTTCTTCCCGCAGGTCGAACACCGATTAACGTGTGCTTGGAAGTAGTGGACTTCGTAGTCCTCGTAAGACGTAAATGGGATGGGGGGATGGGGTGGGAGGGTACAGCGGATTACAGTGTTTTGAGCGGTTGTGGTACTGGCGGTAGTGTCTGATGGGATGTGGATTTTGGAACTTGAGGAGGTAG
>MVGC01000544.1:0-14509 GCA_003589665.1 Aspergillus sclerotialis | reverse complement strand
GGTGGTGGTGGTTTGGGGCATTTTGGGAGTTATGTAGTTGTAGGTAGTGTGGATTTAAAGGAGGAGGGAGGGAGAGTAGGTAATCAGTACCGGTCGGTAAGTTAAAAGTACCTAATTCTTAGTAAAGGTACCTAACCTTAAGTTATTGTTTATTTAAGGTTGGTTATTATGCTCCATTCCTCAGCCATATACTGCAAATGAGACTATTGTTAATAGAGATAGTAAAATTAGATGCTCTATTAACGAGATTCTATCTGTCTATAAAGAGAAGAAAATTAAGTCAGTGTTAATCAGTCCCGCAACACCACAGTACAAGGCCCAATAGCCCAATTCCTATAGCCCATCTCCAAGGCCAGAATCGTGAAAAAACCAACCTAGATAGTCTTACGTGTCTGCGACAGAAGTTGCGCTACCTGCTCGTAGACCGAAAAGACGATTCCTCCACTCAGCAGCAGCCTGCCCAGTCGCATCGAGCTACCTTTCCAGAAACCACGGAGACCATGATCCCGTACGACACTCCGCGTTGCCTCCACAATGCCGAGACCCCGAACTCCTTGAGCACGAGTCTTGACAGTGTCAAACGGCTGCGTTGCATAAACCGTGACGAGGCCTGCGATCGCACCAATTCCGAAGGTGACCGGCGCCGTTGACTGGATTCCATGGGACTTCATACTCTCCTTGAGGGCGTTGTACGTGCCCATACGGACAGCTGATGTCGCCGACTGCTTTAGCGTCGTCGAGGTAAGTCCTCGGAAGAGACCTGGTATTCCATATTCTCGGACCAGACTTTGCGTGGCGTGAAGCCCTGACCGAAACCGGCGAGCGCCTTTGGCATCGTCGATTCTGTACTGTTATTAGCAGTATGTCTTTCAATTCGAGCTATCGTGGTTGATTTGGGTTTACTGACAATGCCGTTTTCACTCTTTCAGTAGGGGTGACGACTGTCGCGCTCTCCACGGCTCCAGCGACCATGCCGGCAACGATCCCACGACTCGCTGATAGCGTTCCTCGCTCATCAACAAGTGCATTTTTGATCGTATCGAAAGAGAGAAATCGAATTGCTGCTTTGGCAGTGGTACCCTGCATAATGTGAGATAGAGTCGACGCTGAGATCGGACGGACATACAATTATTAAGGTCGAGCATCCGGTGTACAGTGAACGCAAGCCTTCATGACGAGAAACTTCCAAGATCAATTTGAAGGGGTTCCTGGTGGTGACGGTTCCTCGTTCGGCCTGAAGTTGCAACCTGGTTTTTGCGAATTCGAAGGGATACTGGATTACCGAGGTCAACATTATCTGATATCTATCAGCCAGCACTGGATCTATCGAGCCCTACCGTTGTTGCTGCCTCCACACCTCCAGCGACACCACCGGAAATAAGAGATACCCAGGGTGGTATTATTGCTGACTTCTGTTTGCCATGCAACATTTGATATATTAGCCGGGCCGATTCCCCTGGACGGAACAGTGACTTGCCTTTAATGGTTTTTGTGCAGTGCGACTGTCCTGAGCGGGCAATGGCATGGTATTAGTACTCGCCATGCTGGTTCCTGGTTGACTGCGCTATTCTTGTCTTCGAAGTCCCCGGATAATCTGGCTCCCAGATAAACTAATATATTAAACCAAACATCCCGAATTGGCGTGTCGGCTTTCTCCGCTAGCGGCACCCACAAGGCTCGCACTGACGACCAACCCGAAAGTCAGTACCCGCGGCATCTCACGGCCCGTGGGAAGTGGGCTTAAATGGATAGGATTTCCACCCCCATGGTTTCAGTCCGCGGGGTTAATGTTGCCGGACTAAGCGGAGAACATGAGGAGAGCACCTAGAGCATGCACTTTCTGTCGGCGGAGGAAGGTGGGTATACCCTCATCTAGCCGGATTGTCCAATAAGCTGACATGCCTGATGATGTTAGCTAAAATGCGACAACAACGAACCCTCATGTGCAAACTGTACGACTTACGGTAAGGAGTGCCAGTATGTCACTGGCCCGAAGAGACCACGGTATGGACGTCGAACCCTAGCAACTATGCAGACTGTCATTACTGACCGAATGCAGGCCGTCCTATTCGAGGATATCCCAGCTGGAGGAAGAAAACCTGCAGCTACGTCGGCAGCTCTCATCCCTCCAAGGTGGATCCAATGCAAGTCGACCCAGCCGGGAATTTAACGCCTTATCTGATCCCGAGCGGCTCCCGAGCGAGGAGCAACACGATGAAGGGGCCAAGAGGGATCAGGTCCGATCGACCGTCTCGCGAATCTTCATCTCCCCAAACGGAGATTCGAGTTACCATGGTCTCACGAGCACGCTATTTGATGACGCGCCGACAGACCGCCATGTTGTCACTGGGATCCCTGGGGATCCGACGATTCCTGTGGAATACATGAGTAAGAGGCTCACGGGAGAAGCGGCAATTCAGCGTATGGTGTGATGCCGTCCGTCTAGCAATCTAGGGCTAATGATGTGCAGACCAACTAGAACCATTGAACTTCCAACAGGGGAAATTGGATTTCGACGGCGTTGACCCCGAGCTTGGAATGCATCTCTTGTCCTTGCATTGGAATCGCCAACATCATTCGTTTCTTATTACCTACCGACCCGCCTTTATGCGCGATATGGCCTGTGGAGGGCCCTATTTCTCAAAGCTACTCTTGAATGCCATCTACTTCGGCGCCTCAAAATTCAGCAACCGACCAGAAGTCAGGCGAGACCCGGACGAACCACGGACCGCGGGCTGGAACTTTCGCATGAGAGTCAAGGAGCTGCTAGGAGACGCCTTGGATCGCAGCGAGATCACGACTATTCAAGCCTTGCTAGTTATGTCGAGTTCTCTGTTTGCCCTAGGCGATGAACGAAGTGCCGCGTGGCTCTACGCCGGCACAGCGTTTCGCATGATTATCGACCTGGGTATGCATGTGGATGCGACCATGCTTCGGAATATGCGCAGGCTGTCTGATGAAGACCTGGACATCAGACGACGTGTCTTCTGGGGTGCATTTGTCGTCGACAAGATCCAGTCCCTGTACCAGGGACGTCCGGCGAGCCTCCAGGCGTTCGACAGTCAGGTCCCTCTAACCTTCTTGGATCAGTATGAAGAACTCGAACACTGGCAGCCCTTTGCCTATTCCGGCGGCACCCAATCATACCCAGGATCTGCCGCGTATAGCATCTCTACTTTCACCGCGCTTTGCAAGCTCTCGGTGATCCTAAATAGCATCCTCAACAAAGTCTACTCCGAGCGAAGCTCGAAGGATGCTCCAGCCGAGCTGATCTCTATCCGTGAGGCACTCGATTCGCAATTAAATACCTGGCACAGGACAATCCCCGAGCATTTGAGATTCTGCCCAAGATCCCAGCAGGTAATACCGGTACCACATATTTTATCGCTGACGGCGCTGTATAACGTTCTCCTGATCCTTCTCCACCGGCCCTTTGTAGCGGAGGGCCACCTTCACACTGCCAACCCTTCGGTGGCATTCGAATCCTTTGCAAAATGTGCGACTGCGGCGAGCAACATCACCGACGTGCTCAAAGCGTACGATAGAGCATTTTCCATTCGCAGGGCCCCATATCTGATTTCTTATGCCACGTATGTGGCTGCAACGATCCACGCACGA
Source organism: Aspergillus sclerotialis (assembly GCA_003589665.1). Taxonomy (NCBI): domain Eukaryota; kingdom Fungi; phylum Ascomycota; class Eurotiomycetes; order Eurotiales; family Aspergillaceae; genus Aspergillus; species Aspergillus sclerotialis. The sequence continues at coordinate 10,891 of MVGC01000544.1, read as the reverse complement.
GTGGCCGCTCAACGTGAGGAAGGAAGCAGTGCCCATGTCAACCTTGGGACCTGCCTGGCAGTGTTCGACGAGAACATGGAGACCAACTGGGCCGTGCGACGGGCCAAAAATGTCATCGTCCATTTGATGGATCGCTTGGGTGTCTCTCTCGATCGAACGCAGGCTCCTCACAGCAGCCGCATGACTCCTTGGCTGCCGTCGCGATCTTCTCCAGTCGACGGGACGGCTCTGATGCCTGATGTAGCGACCAATGATCAAGCAGTGCACATGTTCGAGCCGTCGGGCTTGGATATGGACATGATCATTCAGAGCTTTATCCGACAGCAGGGGGGAAATGACCTGGAACAACCTGCCCCTTGGTCTCGCGATGCAGCCAGTAGCAATTATTCAGGGGTCGTCCTTCCGATCACGGATAGACTGGAAACCCAAAACTCGATTCTAGACTTGAACTTTGATCACCACGACATGCGGTTGGATGAGGACATGCTGTTTGGATTCAATGGTTCGCTGCTAGATGGACTTAAGTAGATAGCATTGTTAGGGTTACATTCCCCAGCGATAACGATCAGTGGATATAACGGCGTGCTCATCGGCACTAAACCAAACATCCTGGCAATAGACTGAACAGCGCCTGATTCACTGTGAAGATTACTGCTAGTCTGGCGGCTCCCACGGGGTTATAGACCTCCAGGCCTGTACTTACGTCCCAGAACACTTGCATCTCAGAAATTTTCACCAGAGCCTGTCATTTAGAAAATAACAAAGTACACACACAAACATTACGAAGTCATTACAGCATTAAACGGACTCAAACATATTCAACCTGCGTTGTAGCCGCCTTCACCTTCTCATCCTCCACGACTGTCGTCCCACGACCGATCCTACGCCTGCCTGGTAAGCCCGAGCCATTGAAAATCTCGTCCATTTCCTCTAGTTTCAGCCCCTTTGTCTCCGGGACCATAAACCAGACGAACGGGATGGATACCGTGATGAAACTCGCAAACACAAAGTAGGTGCCAAATTTGATGTTCGAGATCATATAGGGCACACTCCTTGCAATCACGAAGTTGAAAAGCCAATGTGTCGCTGTGCAGATTGCCATGCCCAGCCCTCGGACTTGTAGTGGAAAGATCTCCGAGCACAGCACCCAGGGCACTCCGGCCCAGCTGAAGCAGAATCCGACGGCGTATACGTAGATGAACACCGCCGCGGCGTATGACATGGCGTCTGGTTCGCTGGTCGTGCTGTCGCTCTCTTCTGACATTCCCATGACCTTTGTGAGAGCGCCGATGATCCACATGGAAATAGCCTGGTTTTTCGTCAAATAATATTAGAATCAAATTAGATGACAGAAGAAACGAGCCATGTGGTTATACTCACCATAACAGCACTACCACTGACTAACATCCTTGTTCGACCAAACCGATCGATAACCCAATACATAGCCATAATCACAGCGACCAGACGAACGAGCCCGTAAATTCCCGTTGAGAAAAGCGTCGTCTCGCTCCCAACCAGACCGATAGACTCGAAGATCCGTGGAGAGAAGTAATTGATTGCGTTTGATCCAGCCATTTGCATAAAGATCATGATCGCCACACCCAGAAACACACGGTACCTAGTTCCCGCGAAGGCCAGTTCTTTCGTCTGTTGCAGCCAGCCGCCGCGGCATTGGAGCTGCTCCATGTGCAGTTGGTGGAGAATGTCGGCCAACTCGTCCTGGATGACTGTCTGTTCGGCCGGGACTCCACGAAGGTAGGAGAGAGTCTCGAGAGCGCGCTCCCGCCCGCGCTCTTTTGCCAGCCATCGCGGGGATTCGGACAGAAAGAAGAGTCCGATCATGAGGAGGCCGGCTGGAATCAACTGAACCGCGAACGGCGTCATCCACTGTGATGTGGTTGGGGCCATTTGCTGGTCCACTCCGTAGTTGATCCAGAACCCAAGACAAGTGCCTACTTGCACGCCAATTTCGTAGACGCCCACCAAGCGTCCTCGAATTGCTGGTGGTGCGCATTCCGCCGTATACAAGGGGACAAGCATACTTGCGCCACCAACACCCTGTGTTTGACGGTATGTCAGTCAGTCATTATAATATGATAGGGAAATGTAAGTGTTCATCTTACCAGGCCACCGATAACCCGCCCTGCAAATATCACTCCTCTGTTGCCCATCGCTGCAGTCTGCATGATAGAGCCCACGATGAATAGGAGATCCGCGAGTCCCAGGGCTATTCGGCGTCCGGCTTTGTCACTAAGCGGCGCCGCCGCGAGAGACCCGAAGAAACAGCCCGCTTGCAGCAGTGAGACTATGTTGGCAGAGAAAGCATTCTTTGTTCCCTCTGTGGCATCAACGAGTCCGAAGTCCCTACAAGATAGTTAGGGTAATGCTGCCTCACGCAAGGAGTGGAGGCTGACTTTTGGAAAGGCCCTAATTCAATAGTCGTCCCTATAAAGGCCAGGTCATATCCAAAAAGGAATGCGCCCATCGACGTTGTGATGGCTAACAGATATACCCGAGCGTTGTGGGAATTATTGGAGGTCATTTTGTTTACTTGGTCGTAAATGATCCTGTGTATCTGCGGACTTCGGGGTCATTTCCAGAGCGGATGTCCCGTCACATCTTTATAGCCCGCTTTCTGAATTATTTTTCCTCGTCTTGAACTCTTTTCCGCTTCTTGGATCCGGGGAATAGTCAAAACCAAACTTTATCCCCACGTTGACCCCGGATTAACCACGGTACAGAATACTATATGTGGGGGCCCCGGGATCTTACTTACCACGGTAACTTACTTGCCGCGGAGCCCTAAGTCCCATCTAAACAATGAGAATGGAAGAAGCGAACTGCTCAACCCTAATAAATACTGTCTTGGTATTGGGGAGATCCCAAGGCAGTCAATTCAGATAGTTCTCCAAGACATTACGCTTCTCCACTTAAAGAATAACCATCACCATGGCTGCCACAGCGCCTCCGCTCGTATCATCTGTAAGGCCGCCAGCATATACTAGCCACAGAGTTCGACACTCCATTCCAGCAGTATGGATGCGATCAGGTACCTCCAAAGGACTCTTCATACACAAAAAACACCTCCCGCCGTCTCCCGTCCTTTGGGGCCCTGTTCTCATCTCTATAATGGGGTCCAGCCAAGGCGGCAAAAGTCAACTAGACGGAGTGGGAGGAGCGACGTCTACAACATCAAAGGTTGCCGTTGTTTCCAAGTCCTCTCGCCCGAATATCGACGTGGAATATACATTCGTCCAGGTGGCACCAGATCAGGCCAAGGTGGACATGACAGGGAACTGCGGGAACATGGCCGCCGGGGTTGGCCCCTTTGCTCTAGATGAGGGACTCGTGCAGGTGCCTCCGGGAGCGAAGGAGGTAAGACCAACATAGCTCTGCGGAATTGAATTCCTAGTAATGACTTGCTGACGACACCCAATCAGGTCAACATCTCGATTTATAATACAAACACAGACCAAAGGCTTGTCGAGACCATTCGCGTTACTTCGGATGGTCGTTTTGAAGAAGACGGTGACTATCGGTTGCCTGGAGTCGTGGGAACTTCTAGCCCCATTAAGGTGGCATTCCTGTCCCCGGGAGGCAGCATGACGGGCGCAATCCTTCCCACCGGCCTGAGTCAGGAAACCATCTACCTGGAGGAGACGCAAAGCCAGACTGAAAAAGTCAATGTTAGCCTTGTGGATGCCGCAAACCCATTCGTGTTCGTTGATGGGACGACTTTGCCGTCTGCATATCACGATCTCGATTATGCAGATCAGAGGGTACTCACTCTTGTAGAGACGATCCGATGCGAGGCCGCGGTGCGGATGGGATTAGCGACTAGCCATATCTCCGCTGGTTTAACACGAGGGACGCCAAAGATTGCGATCTTGTTCCGGCCCGATGAACCCGGCGTTGATATTCGAGTTCAGTCGTTCAGCATGGGTAAACCACATCCAAGCCTGCAGTTAACCGGGGCTGTTTGCTTAGCTGCCGCACTGAGCATTCCAGACACCGTGGCATGGAAACTTCAACAACAAAAGCAACGAAATTCAAGTCCAGACAGTGGAATAGGAATGGAAACAGGGTCAAAGATGTCGTCTGGCCTCCTGTCTATGTGCATTCAACATCCTGCGGGCCAGATGACAGCCGAAATCTCTGTCGAGGTCACGGAGGATAACACGGTCAATGTAAAGCAAGCAGCTCTCTATCGGACCGCACGTCGACTCTTTGAGGGAAGGGTGTTTTACCGAGAACAGGTGTAGTCGAGAGGGGGTGTTCGTGACTTGCAAAATTAGACGGCGGTAGTTATCAGCGTTCTGTAGATAAATATAGTGTCTAGAAATAATTAGAGAAGGATTACGTGTTGATTGTTATAGATTATCTTACCGACTTAGGGCAAGTCAAACCGAAGGAACGGATATATGGCCCCGCGATTTGGAGGTCTCCAACTCTGGCACCATGACGACCATGGCTTTTAGCATAAGCGAGCTGGTGGCACTTCTGGATCTAGAAATATGTTAAAATAACGGTATAAACGGTATTACTAACTATTATCTTCGGCTTCAGTATAGGAACTTAAACCACATTATAATTTAATATCAAGTCTACATAATTTATCTCTTCATAAGCATCCCCAAGTGAGAGAAGGTGTTTGGTTTGGGATTTTGGTGGAGTTGAATTTTGGTTCAGACCGGGTTATATTATAAGGAGAATTGGTAGGAGTTCATCAATTCATTCATCTGTCTATCAGAAAGGCAATAGCTAGCTAACATCGTACATGGTATTCGTAAACAGAAGGTCAGACAGAAAAACAAATACAGACAGAACAGAGCAAATAACCCCCAACTCCACTTGCCATCCGACAACTTGAGTAATATCGACGATTGAATAACTGACCAGAGCGAATGAAAGAATGGTATATGATACATGCAAACCCAGCCAGGGGCAGAAAACAAACAACGCTGGACAAGGTAGCCTCAATCATTAAGTAAAGGGGTAAAAGGTTATGCGATTCCCTGGGTCTCCACTCCAGGTACTGGCGAGTAAGAGTACGGCAAATCGACCAGGCCATCAAGTAGCCAGTTCAACGGGTCGAAGACTTCGTAATTCGGTTCCATGAATCCGCTGGGTAGATTCCCCATTCCATTAGATGGCGCCTGCATGCCTAAGGTGTTTTGGGTGAGGACTGGGGCAGGGGCTAGGCTTGGATCGGCTGTGGAGACGCCCGGTGTTGAGGACATGGTGCGCATGGCTCCGACGGAGGATGTTGCTGAGGAGTCGGCGCCTGAGTCTGGGTTTGTTGGGTTTTTGAGATATGCTGTTAATGTTAGCGTTGACTCTATTCGACTGAGATGGATCAAAAATACCTTCAAGGTTCCGACCCCTTGTCCGTACATCTTCTCTCCAGCGCCATACCGAGTCGAAAAGTAGAGACATGCTCATACGACACCGGACTTTGAGCATCAAGGTGTCATCAACGTCGGTATTTGTCGGCCGTTCAGGCGATGTACCTCCGAGTCTCCACATTTGAGCTAAGACCTCCGCCAGACGCTCAGGAAGGTCGTTGTTAGAGACAGAGACCCCCCGGACTGCCCAAATAGTGCGGTTAAAAAGACCCTTGGCATACTCCATATCAATATGAGATGCGAAAAAGCTTTTGCATAGCTTGAGTAGGGTGCAGCCCCCCGCTACCATCATCTGATAAATATAGTATGGGCTGTAGGACAATACTGGTCCTACCTCGGTTTCAAGGTTCATTGCAGTCTCGAGGAATGAAGTAGTAGCAACATACAAGGACAGAAGGCGTTCTCGGTAGTCTTTTTCGGTAGGGTCGTCGAAGAAAGCGGATAGGTGAAGATGGAGATTTGAAGCACGTAGGTAAAGACTTGTAATGCCTGGATGTTGTTAGGTAGGTCCATGTATATCAATAGTGGTATGCATACTATCATTATGTCCCATTACCTGCTCTAGTTCATCATAATCCCGAGAGAGGAAGGATATCAATGCGGATCTTTCTTGGTCACTGCAGAGACCAACCGGATCGCGACGATTTGTGTAAAGCACTTTTGTGACCTTGTCACAGAACTTCTCAATTTCGAGTCTTGACCTTATGTTCTCGGGTAGTTTGAAGTTCTGATCAGCAGTATCACTAGAGGATAATGTCCAGTCATAAAGGGTGGATGGTGGCTGTCCATAGCCGGTCGCAACTCTAGATAAATGATTAGAAACATCCACATTGCTGTTGGTAGAAAACTCACCGTTGAGCAACAATATTACAAATTGCCCACGTCCTGACCTTATCTCTCAGCTCCTCTTCCATTAGTTCGACGCGGAATTTACTAAAATCCTGAGTATGAGAAGGACGGTGAAGACCAAGCTGCATGGCAACTTGTATCATCATTCCACAGAGCATGAAAGTGGGATCTGTGGAGGTACTGCTGGTAGGGAAGGGCCAAGTGCAAAGTAGGCAGAGCGCCTTGACAACATGATAGCTTTGTGGGATGTCGGCCAGTGTACTCCAAACAAGGCGAGATACCGGGCCAGCAAGAGAATTCAAGAGGTGAGTGTCTGTTTGATACCGTCGAGCGCCGACACTAATAATTGTCCAGAAGAGTAACGGCGATGTATTATAATAGTCATCTGGAGACTGGTCTCGATCAAGGAATGGAAGAAATGGATGGTAGAAAACGAAAAACCTACATAGTTAGCAACATTCCTCAATCATTTAATGCCGCCCTTACAAATCGAATAGCTCCGTCACTTTCTCCAGCAAAACAATAACATCCTCAATCCTTTTGAATTGATGATTCCCATTTCTCATGTAATTGGGGTCGAATCCCGAGCGCAAGTCCAGCAAAGATGCAACGGCTTCTTGAGAGCCCATGTGGTCCGCAGACATAGCAGAGGGTGTATGGTACGCAGCAACCGGACTGACATGCGACGATTCGGCCTTAGGAGTCAATTGGGTCTGTTGGAGAGACTGGTGCTGCTGAGACATGGACGCAGGTGCATTGGCATGGACATTGGCGATTTGTTTTCTCAACTCGATTATCTCTCTTTCCATCTCCGCATTCCTACTGCGTTTGCCGACTCGTTTGAAGTTGGATTCAATTTTACAATCAAGTTTCAACCGACGACACCGCGAACAAGCCATATAGGGATCCTGAACGACATCACATCGAAGCTACAATCCCAAATGTCAGTCAATAAAATGACAAACAATTCCCATAGGAAAATGTCCGGAAGCTCACCTTCTGCTGTCTGCACTCATTACAAGCTCGCTTCACCGGCTGTCTTTTCTTCTCTTCCCGCGCCTCATTTTCATCAACATCATCAATACTGCCAGGAGAGCTATCTAATCCCGCCATGGCAACACTGCGCTTCATGGGCTGTCCGAGGCCGTCGGAACCAACCGCACCAGAGACAGACGGACGACCGACACTTGACATAACTGGGCTGGAGGCAGCAGAAGCATTATTTCCTGCGGTCCCGAAAGCTTCCCCCTGCGCACCTCCGCCTCCAATTCTCTTTGACGATCCCCCTCGAGACGACGCCAGATTGGGTATTGGTAATGCAATTGTCGACAAAGTTTCACGGTTAAAACGAAGTCTTATGGACCGATCAATAGCACACACAAATGACCCTTGAGACTATCAACGGAAGCAAGCAGGTACAAAGTATTCAGAAGTAATAGAGAGAGATTAAGAAGCTTCCTTAACCGAATAGCCGCAAACAGTCATCGCATCGTCCCCTCATATGAGCAACAGGCGGGGACGATCCATGGTCACGTGTATATCCCGAATAGGGATAGCCTGTGTATCATGTGACACTGCTTAGTATACAACATCTTCACTAGATTTGTATCATTCATTCTATTGTATCCTTCTAACTAGTTTATATTCATTCATTCAGAGAATAAATACCCCTGAATTTCTATGAGTCACTTTGTTAAATAACCTATCAACTACACTAGTGATCTCGTTAATCAATGTCCTTGTCTGGGTATTATCTAGCAAATGATCACTTTGGACAATTTTGTTCCTATATTATCCATGTGATATGGTTATCAAAAGGCTCGAGTTAGAATGGAATCAGAGGGAGGAACAGAAGGAGACTAAATAAAAGGCAACTGCAGGTGGAGAGGCCAGCTTACAATAATCTCGCCTTTTTCGCTTTCTCTTTTTCTCTTCTCTCTCATCATATTCCTCTCTATTGGTTGATTTGTCTTATTCAAATACTCATTCCAAGGCTATCACCTCACTAGTTTGTCTATGGCCTATGCTACTGTTGCCCGACTGCATATGCCCAGCCTTACGCCCCAGACAATGGCTATTTAGCGTCTTCTTTACAACGAAGGTTGAAACTTATTGGTTAGTTCTATTTCTTTCTTACTTGGCGATTATTTGTTTGCCGCTAAGCCATGGCGCTGGAGGTCCAGCACCTCCTCGGCCATCGGTAACTAATGGGGGATAAAATTGATCCAAGTTAGCAATATATAAGAATAGCCCCTCTCTGCATTGGATCTACACTATACACAATTGATTCGATTGAGCTACTATATGATTTGCCATTCCATTTCAACAGCAAAGCAATCATTCATTTAAGATATCTGCAAAGTGTCATATGATCTGAAGATGGAGTCGATATCTACAGACTTCAAGAATGCTCTCCCACTTGACGAACCCCCAGCATACGAAGATGTAGCAGCAGCATCCCTGACAATACCATGTCTGAACCTCTCCAAGAGCGCTGACACCGCAACAGTCACTCCAGATCAATGCGCCGCGCATCTCAAGGTCCTAGCTGCATTTGCAGATTTACAAGATACTATCGCAAATGACGATGGCCTCTTCGGACTACATGATTCGGACGCGGATAAGTTTCTGGATTTTAGTAATGAAGTCCGCGCCCAGATTAGGGAGAAACGATGGGCTGTCTATGTGGTTAGGGCTGTTGAGAGGTATACAGCTTGGTGGAATTTATGCATTCCGGATCATGGGACGCGTCCTACTATTGGGGACCTCCAGGAAAGAAGGTATGATGGTGTTACCATGTGTAATACGAAGATTTGCTGGTCGAGGATGCATATGCCTCCTTTAGGTAAGCGATTGGTTTTCTATTTGGATGTTAGTTTGAATACTTCGGCCTCATATATTATATTCCACATTTAAAATTGACCATCTGTAGATGTTTTAATGGTATGGCACTCCCATATGCTCAATCCAAGATGTTTCCTTGAAGATAGTATTCGTTATGCGAAAATGAGTCTATGGGTATCGGGCCTTCCCTGGAACATAATCAACGACTGCATCAATAACTTCACCATGGACTACGACCCAGGAGAGTCTGCAAAATATTTTTCGAGAGCAGGACCGGTCTAAGCTGGGACAATCTCGACGACTCCCCGGAGAAATTCGTCGAATGTCCCCGCTGCAAACAATCAGTACCGGTACCCTGGACAGCCGGAGAGGTAAATAGTTCCGTCGATGAAATTTTCGAAACATTCTATGGCTTCGCAGACAAGACCTTTCATGTTTCGTGTACTTTCTGCTCAACTACTATTAACCACGAACGACTCAAGGTAGCCAAATTCAGAAAAGACCTCAAAGCATTAGTCGAGCAGAGATACCCAATGCCAGGCACGTTTTATACCACCAGAGGTGTTCCAGAAGCAGCAGTAGACCCTCCATCTACCTTTCCTAATCGCTTGTTATGGGCATCTCAAAGATCTCTGCTCGGCCTTAATGATACTGAATTAGAGAATTGCATGACCGTCTCCGAGCTACGCCATCTGCTAGAGATGAGAATCAGCAAGAAGGAAATCCTCATCGATGCAATCGGGGGCACAATTCGCTTCGACGTTTGTTCAGAGGAGAGACGACGCTTGGAAGCTAGTGGCATAAGAGTTAGATCGCACCTCATCGCAGAGGAGAAAATCGCCTTCCGTCGAATGATGTCCCGTTACTGGGAGAACCATACTCCATTTGCTATCGACCTAGTGGGAGCAGTTATCCGGCAAGGAGTCTTCGTCCGGAAAATGGACAACATCGACTGGTTGCATTCCCCAACAGTAATGGCTACCATGGACCGACTTATTGAGAAATATCACGTATTCATGCGCATAATGGTAGCCAATCCACTCTGCATGGCTGTCCCAACTCTCGATGTCGACTTGGCCTGGCATACACACCAACTCGTTCCCTCGCGGTACTATTTCTACTGTCTCTCTGAAACAGGAAACTCAGGCAAAACGGACGGGCCTTACTTCATTGACCATGACGACAAAGTCGACGAAATCAAACTCTCAGACGGCTTCGAATGGACCAGTAGGATGTATCGAAAGTTCACCGACGGCGGAGTCTACTCGGAGTGTACATGCTGGTACTGCGAAGCCACCCGCGTTCCGGACCTCTACCTCGCCATACTTCCCACCCCGTCTATCTCCCGAGCGCAGGCTGCGGCAGACGCTCTCCACGACCACATTCCACCAGACCAGGATAAAAACCCACACATCTCCGCGCACAACGCAGTCAAACCAGAACGAAAGGTCGTCCCCGGCCCAACACCAAGACAGGTAAAATCGATGCTCCTACGAAACCACTACGAAAAAGCCCTTCGACGTCTCCAAAAGAGAAACAAGAAACAGGGCAAACAACCCGAGACTAACAAGAAAGCCGAAAATGACGGCGACCCCCAGGCCTTCCGTTCTGTCTGGGGTTACCCTGTCTTCGTTCCGTTTTACGGTCCTTACGTCGTAGATCCTAGTATCCACCAGGGGATATATCCCGGGAATCCAACCTGTATGAGCTTCGTACCTGGGGCGCATGGAAATTGTGCCGCCGGAACGTGTGGCGGTGGTGTTGCTGCGGGTAGTTGTGGTGGGTTGGGGGTT